>JADBJO010004652.1:165361-185361 GCA_016801955.1 Conus betulinus
CTATGTATATTTACGAAGCAAATAAGAGAATTCGGACAGTAATGGCTTAATGTACTCTGCGTTTTTGTAAAAGCAAATAAGAGAATTCGGACAGTAATGGCTTAATGCACTCTGCGTTTTTGTAATATATCTACATTTTTTCATGATTTCATTGTGTTATGTATTAGGAATGTTGTATGATGCATGTATGAATACCCCTTCAGTATGGGGCTGTGGCCTTAAACTGAATAAAACATTCGCATTCGCATTCGCATTCGCATTCTGTGTCTCTCTGTGTCTCTCTCTGTCTTTGTCTCTGTCTCTGTCTGTCTGTCTCTGTCTCTGTCTCTCTCTCTCTCTTCTCTCTCTCTCTCTCTCTCTCTCTCTCTCTCTCTCTCTCTCTCTCTCTCTTGTTGATTTATTGTTGTGGTTAGCTTGAAATACAAGCTTTCTCTCTTTACGTTCAGTCACCATGTCAGGGCAGTCTGTGGTTGTAACTATTCTCTGCATTAAGGGAAGAAGCCAGCTGTCCTCTTCTTGTAATGGCTGCCAAACCGGACTGAAGGAGACGAAGATGCTGCGAGGAAAGACCATGCGGAGAATACCTTTTTTTAATCTTAAGAAAGTGTTCCAAGACGGTCTAGAGAAGGCAGCCATGGTGATCACACCCTACACAGAAAACAGTATTCCCCTCCCCCTCCCCATCGCAAAGCAGTGCGGGTTCAGGAAACCTTCCAGTACCGTACAGCTTGTTTGGTTTTTAATATATCATGCTGTATTCAGCACTACGCTGAAATTTCAAAATCCTTCAAATGGCTGTACGCCTAAACGTCAGGTCTGGGACTGTGAGCCTAAACGTCAGTTCAAGGACAATGTGCATAAAACGTCACTTCAAGGACAATGTGCCTAGCCGTCAGTTCAAGGACAGTGTGCCTAAACGTCACTTCAAGGTCAATGTGTCTCACCGTCAGTTCAAGGACAATGTGCATAATCGTCACTTCAAGGACAATGTGCCCTAACCGTCAGTTCAAGGACAATGTGCCTCACCATCACTTCAAGGACAATGTGCCTGCACATCACTTCAAGGAGAATGTGCCTAAGCGTCACTTCAAGGACAATGTGCCTAAACGTCAGTTCAACGACAATGGGCCTAAACGTCATTTCAAGGACAGTGTGCATAAACGCCAGTTCAAGGACAATGTGCCTAAACGTCACTTCAAGGACAAGTACGAAGAAAGCTGTCACTGTATACAGCTCTGGGAATCACAAGTCGTCCTCCATGTGTTGCTTCCACCAATTTCTGATTCTCTTTGCCATTTTCACAGACTAATTTCCCCCTCCCCCTTTCACTCCTCCCTCTTCATCCATCCTCGATATCTCTGACTGCATAGCCCATCTCCCCGCACCTGTTACAGCCCTTAGTATGGCTTCCATTCCAGAATGAAGACTCCCTGAACCGTCCCGACCCCCCTCCACTCTAGGACTTATTACAAGCTGTTACATTAATACCTGTTGTCATCTGATGACGTTGTACGCTCGAGACTTGTCTTGACACTGACAGTAGATATGTTCTTTTTGCCCGGATTCTTGTTCGTGTTGGCATCGGAGGCATCGAGTCAGCTAAACGATTACCAAAAGTGCCAGACACAAACACTCTGCTATGAGTAAAGACCGTACTTTTCACAGATCTTAAAGCTGGAGTTCAGTAAAAGATCTTTGATAAAAGGAACAGAGAGGACCAGAGTTTTAGAAACTCATCTGGATGCTAACATGTTCCTCCACTCTCTTGTAGCTCTCCCACCAGGTTCCTCCCTCTTCCCCCCCCCCCCCCCCCCCCTCCCCCTTAAAAAGAAAAACCAACCCTGTTCATTTTCATTTCACAAGCCCATTTTAGTCATTCTGGATCTTGCTTTCAAAATGGTTCACGACTCTCCGATTGCCACTTTTAAAATAACAGCTCCAACAATGTTAGCACCAGGATGTCGGGTCATTTGAAATTTGGTGCTGCAGGGCTGTCATGAGTATTTGCCAGGAAGGCCACAAATTAATAAATGTTTACCACCTCCCTCTTTTCATTTGCTGCCACATTAAAGTCACCACTGATTATTTTCGTCTCTGTGTTGTGTTTAGCAATGCAAGAGATGATTTCTAAAGAGGCCGTGCCAGTCTTAATAGTCGCAGAGAACTAGCTTGGAATGACGGGCCTTCGTCTGTATCATAACAGAGTGCGGTCGTCAAAGGAGAGCAGAGGAAACGGGTAAGAATGGATCTTTCGAAGAGTTCAGACACACAGACAGGGGTTCACGTGCGGTAACTGCAGGACACTGACATTATGATGCTCCATTTGGAGCCAGAGTAATCGCTTCAAGAGATCTGATGTGTGATATTTTGTAAATATTGCAAGAAGTTGAATTTTGCACACGTTTTAGTGGCTGGAATAAGGCTGCTGCAGGTGCATGTAGAAGGGCAATACATTAATATAGACAGGATGCAGAAAGACACTAATGTTTTCGCTGTTTTGTTCCATAAGGAGTTTGTTGTTGTGGTCTTCATGATCCAGTCGATCAGGAAGAGGAAAGGTGACAACAGACATCCCTGGCCTGGCGCACTCCTGTCTTCACCTCAAAACCGTATGACATCTGACCTGCATGAGCCACCCTGCAGTTCATATCCTGATAGGTGCACAGGATGAGAGAGATGATCTTCTCTGATATTCCATAGTGTCTCAGTAGCTTCTCGCTGTGGCTTCCCAACTAAGTAATTATTTTGGTCAGTAGAAGGCTTACATGGTGGTGCACTGCTTGTGCTGGATCAGAATTTTCATCACTAAACACCATCGAAGTGACTCGACAGCTATACAGTCTCTCTGCTGGTGGGTTGCCCGTGACCACTTGACATTGACTGTTCCCCTTGGAGAATCGGTGCCAGGGCTGTGGTGGGACACCCAGGTTGTGGCTGTGGACGCGGAACCGGAATGAGCGGCATGGAAAAGGGGGAAAGGGGGGAGGCGTAATACGACTGAAGTGGCACTGAAGATGAAATAGACAGATAAGTAAGTAAGTAAGTAAGTAAGTAAGTAAGTAAGTAAGTAGATAAATGAGTAGATAAATAAACTGAATAACGACTATTTATGACTTCTGGTCAGGGACTAAAGGCGAGAGCATATATTTACAGTCCTGCTTCGCTCCCTGCCCTGAGAGGCCGTTGCCAGAACCGGTAGCGGTGCTTGTTGTTCCATTTTTCCCTGCTGAAGAAATGCAGAGTGTACCCCCTACAAGAACCCTGGCTTTAAATCCTGTTTCTCTGATGCCTGGCGAACAATTTCTGTCCTTGTGGAGTGTAGCAAGAAGGACACCTCAAGCGACAGAAATATTGCAGAGGAACTCTGCTTTGGCCGGTTGAAAAAAAACGACAAAGAAACAAACTTGGTATTATGTTACAATGTTGTTTTCTGCTGTGTTGATGGAATATCTGTTTCCGTGTGACTTGCGGAAGAATCAAGAGACTTGAACTATTTTTCAAGACCTGTGGGGACCTGTTTTTTTTCCTTGGTGTGAAAAAAGGAATCTGTGTCATGTTAACGGGTTGGGGTCGAGATTTTACCTGTAAATCGGCTTTTTGTGAGGACCATTTTCTTGCTTTATTTAGTAAACAAAATTATGCAAGGATTTCCTTATTGACCAGCTGGAAAGTGGACGCGAAGTAGAAGAGCGCATAGGACGCGGTGTAGAATGTCCCCAGAACTGTAAAGGATTTCATCTCTTTCAAAACTGGCTCACAGTGATTCCTCTCTGAGTATTTTTGTTTCCTACTGGGCAGCCTTTCGTTTCCTCTTAAAATGCACTTTTTCTGTTTATGCACATTAGAATTGGTGGCTGTACTATACTTTGGGAACTGTGCCAGTGAACTTCCCTGTGCGTCCGTCATAGGTTTCAGTTGATGCCGCATTGCATCTTCCCTTCCTTCGTATTCTTTGGGCGCAGCGCTCAAGTTTGAAGATATTGTTATAGACAGCTTCTGGAGAACAATGGTCAAGTGTGGATTTGACAGGGTGATTGCGTGTGAGGATTCAAGTGATCTATTGAAAAAAAATCTGAAATAAATGTGAAGCTTGTGACCAATATTTGAGTCATGCTGTCTAAGTAGACGATACTTAATGATATTTCTGTTTGTGTTTTCTCCATCAGGGTGTTGGAAGGCACATCTCTCAGTAGAAAGATGTTCAAAGTTGGAATACATTTTCAGAGGGTCCCAGAGTACACACACAATATGCACTTCAAAAAATAACTTTCCCTTTAGCACATGTACTCTTACCAGGCAGCGCAAACTCATTATCATAAAAAAACAATTCAAGCGCGTCAAGGGAGACAATTTATACACTTAACTCCCCAGAATTACATCATCGGGGGAAACTAAAACGTACGCGAACTGCGGTCAGTTTGAGGGATGATAAACACGCTCTGGAAAAGAAACTTTCCGGGGAGAATAACAGACACAGTATGACCATTTCTTCCTTGGGACGTTTGAGGAGAAATTTCGCCCAGTTTTTCTTCCCAGCCACACACAGACTGTCTCACACGGGAATCTTCCCGTCGGGCCAACAACTAAACGCAGTCAGCCTGGAAGGTTGGACGAAGAAATAACTACAGAGCTCTCACGCTGACTTTCAACATTCATGGGGAAATGCGTCCTCCTATAAACACTAAGTTAAGCATTACAGCCTTTGCTCTTGTCAAGAGTAATCTTGCCCGTAACCTGTCATTACGCAAAGAAGTGGCATTAATCAAAACTTTAGGAAACAAGTATTTTCGATTCTGCAGCTCACACACTCACACAAAAATAAAAATTTAGTGTCCATACGCGCAGGATTTTGGAAGCTTACACGCTCTTGCAAACATTATTTTTCGGCAGTAACGTTTACGCCGACGACGCAGTGGTCCAGGAAAATGGTTCAGAGTGCAGACAAAATGGCATTAGACGCTTCCCTGCACATGATGGCATGATTTCTGTCTGACTGTATGCCAGAAAAGCAATAGTTCAAGGCGACTTGCTCGATCCAGTCCTGGCTGTTATAGTTCATCGCTCTCTCCGGGGGAAAAAAGCGTCGTTAAGCCCAGCCAGGGGTCCAAGACAGCGTGGACCTCTCCAGGTTCTTGACTTGGGGGTAAACAGAAAACAGGTCCATTCCTGCTGCCACCATGGTCGCTGACAACCAGAGGGAATCAGAACGAGGTCATCAAAGAAGCCTCCGGAGAACTACGATGGCTTGAACGCCCACTCAATAGTTGCTCACCTCGGCTGCAGAGCCGTAAAGCTAAAAAAAAAAGGCCCAGAATAAGGTCTGCATGAAAAATAGATATGGGCACAAAAAGGAATGACTTTGTATACATGTCTGTAGAGAAACACTCAACAGCTTTCACGGCACTGTCTGCTCTGTCAAGAAACAAGACAGTTCTTCCGCCAGATAATCGGCCTGATACGGAGAAACTACATCCCTACATGGACAAAATAAAGCCCAATGGGTAAGCGCGAGTTGTGTGTGTGTGTGTGTGTGTGTGTGTGTGTGTGTGTGTGTGTGTGTGTGTGTGTGTGTGTGTGTGTGTTTCATATTTTTTATTTATCATTGCCAGAGCGCAGATGCAGCAAAGGGCTGCACTCAGAAAATCGTCAAGCATTCCCCTTTTTGGTTCTTTAACGGCTCTCTGTCTCTCTCTCTGTCTCTGCCTTTCTCTGTCTGTCTGTCTGTCTGCCGTCTGTCTGTCTGTCTGTGTGTCTGTCTGTCTCTCTCTCTCTCTCTCTCTCTCTCTCTCTCTCTCTCTCTCTCTCTCTCTCTCTCTCAGAGACAAATTCCTGTTCACATAAACAGGGTGACAGACGTAATCAATTCTCTGCAGATGAACAGCACCAGTGTCACTGCTACTAACGTCAGTTCTCATGACGAACATGGTGCTGGAATTAAACAACTTCAAAAAAGGGAAAAACGCCATGACTCTGAATATAGCATGCTTGCGTTCATCTGTCTACACAATCAGTTTCTTGTCTGTATCCTTTTGAGACTGTCAAGGGGAACAGAATTGGTTCATGAATTTCCAGTAAAAACTGAGGATAACTTGCATTGAACAAACTTGCTTCTTTAGTATGTGACCTTGGGAAGGTCAACATTTTTGTGCCTTATCTCCCTTGGGCTTTACATTACTGTGAGAAATAAAATGATCGAAGAACTCTAATTTCTGGAGTTCTGAAAACATCTTAGATGGTAGCACTGTAAGATTTCACATGTTGGAGGTTGACGAAACCTTTTGTACGGAATCAAGGTAAGCAGTCTATTTTACACCTGCCATTAGAGCATCGTCAAATAATTTCAAGGAAGACATCTTAAGCTTACGCATCATTCCTGCGAAAGTGGCAGGGCCGTCAGAAGCATAAGCAGCATTCCAGTCCACTAAAACAGACCTGGAGGTGTCTGAAAACACAGATTTTTTTCTTTATCTTTAGGACTGATAAGGATCTGCCAAAACTCAGTTTTTTTTTTCTTTATCTTGACTGATGGGGATCTGCCAATAAACTCAGTTGGGGTTTTTTATCTTGACTAATAGGGATTTGCCAATAAACTCACTTCTTTTTTTCTTTTATCTTTAAGACTGATAGGGATCTGCCAATAAACTATGTTCTATTTTTCTTTATCTTTAAGACTGATAGGGATCTGCCAATAAACTATGTTCTATTTTTCTTTATCTTTAAGACTGATAAGGCTCTGCCAATAAACTCAGTTCTTTTTTCTTTATCTTTAGGAATGATATGGATCTGCCAATAAACACAGGGTTTTTTTTTCTTTATCTTTAAGACTGATAGGGATCTGCCAATAAACTCATTTTTTTTCTGTATCTTTAGGACTTATAGGGCTCTGCCACTAACTCTTGGCCAAGTCGATTTTCGTGAAGAACGGTTTCATTTAACGACAAACGTTTATCAACATCAGGAATAGGCCCAGCGTGTAAGGCTGTCATTTCTTTCTTTTTTTAACAAATGATGAAACTAATCACCGAAGCGGACAGAGGCATTCCTCCTTGACACCAGCCTAATCGCGAAGGAGTAAGGGAATTTACACGGTTCGGCATCAGTCCTGTCCAACATTGTTTGAATTTCTTTCTCCAGGATTTCATGGCATGTAAAAGATAGTGGGTAAGGATTCAGACTCACAGGGACATTTGAAGTTGAATTAATCTCATGCACAGCATCAACATATGCACAATGACAGTAATCTGTGAAAATGTCACAATTTTTTCCGTATCATTCACTTGCACAGTAGTTACATGTATATGAATTTTCAGGTCTAAAACAATTTCATTTGAACGTGAGGTAAGTATTGGTGAGGTAATAACATTATGGTTATCATCATCGGTAACACCAACACATGCAAGGCAACCAACAGCATCATCAGCAGAAGCTTGACAGCAGTCACCATGACGGTCAAGATACGCTAATTACTATTGTTAGCCACAGGCAAAACACGTCATTCACAGCTATAAACAGAAATGTCACGTCGACGATATGTTTGCAGAATATTGGCATGCTGCACTCTCTGTTTGCTTTTTGACATGTCAGTCTCGTTGTTGGAGCCAAGTACGTTTTTTCGTTTTCTTTTATTAAAAACAGCACCTGGTTACGATTGGCTTGCTGTGTTCTGATAGTAAAAGAACAGGTACTTCGTCTTGTGGTGGTGGGGAAAGGGTGGGGTGGGGTGGAGAGAAGGTGAGGTCTGGGCCGGGCGTCCTGCTCACCAGAGGAAAGTGCCCTGCACAACTTACCACCTCTCCTCTCCACGTGTAGAGATTGCCGTGTAGCCCCTGACTGGCACGCCAGGTAGGAGGTCATTGCAGTATGGCCTCTCCTACACCACAGTGCCCCTAGCAACACCTTCCGGCGGTAACCCCCGTTTCTACAGAGTTGACATCGTGATGCGACCCAAGGTCCGCCGCTAAAACTGGATGAGAAGACTGAGCTCGATGCCTTGGTTGACAGCCAGCCTGGGCGAAGGACAACTCTGATTTCAAACCCGTGTGGATGAAGCTCGTTTGCTTTGCCAGGCAGATCATCTGGGAGAAGGACACTTTGATGCAACACCTACGACCTGGCGACCTCACTGTCACCATCCCAGCTTACTAGGCCATGGCACATGAACCCGGGTATTAAGGGTGGAGCCAATTCAGTACACACTGGACTTCACATAAAAAAAAAAATTCTGTGCAGGTTCAAAGTACACGTCCACATCCGGGATCACCAACCATTCCAAGTTTCTGTAACGATTGGAAAGTGGCGAAAACGGCAGGTGGCAGCCACAGTCTCAATGCTGCGTACAGGCGGTTCAGGACATCGGTCGTCTGATGTTGACCCGGACCACAACATCATCTGGCACACTCCGAATGACCAAGCAGCCTTCGCTAGGGACAACACTGGTCGCTCCAAACGAAGAGGGGTCTAGAAAAGATGGCCTAGACAAAGCTCGTCCTCTCGAGCTGCACAACAACATCCAAGAAGGAAAGCCACAAACCCACCAAGAGTATGAAAAGACTGAAGCTTGCATGCAGGAGCATCAGAACCAAGTCTGATGCTATACCCACCATCAGCTCGACAGCGGTTGTCCAGAACGTTGCTCCACACTTACTGCATATGAACCTTCAAACTCGAATGTCGACATCACTGCCCTAACCCTTACCCTAACCCAACTCCGCTTCCCAGTACATGGAAAGAACATGGTGCTGGACACGCCCACCGCTGGTCAGGAAAACCAGCAACTTGTAAGGCGTCGGCTTCAGGAACAGAAACTCCGTTGGTTCCGAGCTTGAAAACCTGCCAACAGGTCATTTTGACCTGTCATCTGTGTGCACTCCCCCTCAGAAACCAACAACATGTCACGCTGTTTTTTATATGTTATTCCCAACTTTTCAAGCGGGTTTTGCAGAAAAGGACAAGTCTTACTCTGATCTGCGCAGTTTCCTACAATGTTCCCCTGCAGACGATAAGTCAGATTTCTTGGCGACCTCAATGTGCCAGAGTGGGTCAATATTCAGAAGCCTGGAAAAGAGAACTCAGGAAATGTGACATGGGTGTTTGCTGCTGGAGTTGTGCACGGAGCAAAATCTTTTCATCATGAACACCATCTCCAAGCAAGAAAATTGAAAACAAACTTAATGTATCCTTGGTCCAAACATTGGCACATAATTAATTATATGTTAGCGCACGAGCGTGACATTTAAACACACTCTGTGCACCAATGTGATGCCCAGTGCGGAATGCTATACCCACCATCAGCTCGTCTGCTGCAAACTCTAGGTCTACTTCAAATGCAGATTAGATAAACGAGACCCCCCCTTTCCCGCCAGGAAAAAGCTAAGGTTGAGAGCTCACAGTCAGCCGAAATAAAAGTTGACTTCCAGTCAGGCCTACGGTTGAACTTTGAAGTTGCAAGACGCTCGTAGGATATCTCTGCTGGAATGCTTTGGGAACAACTGAAAACAGTCAATGTGCTGACATCGGAAGCAGTCCTTGGCTTACTACAAGAAGGAACAAAGACTTGTTCCACGAAAACGACGAGGAAAATCGAGAATGCTGGCGAACTGGTGAAGAAGAGATCCGTTCATCAGGCTCACTCGCCTCAGCTGTTTTGACCTAAGAAGAAAGCTGCCCACCATCTCACACACGCAGCACCTCCAGCACAAGGTTCATGGGATCCAGAAGGAGTGGTGGACCAGCCTTGCAATGACAACTCAGCTGTGCACGGAAACGTATGACTTCGGGGGTTTCTATAAGGCCTTAAAGTGGTGTGCAGTTCTACACATCCGTCTAAAGTTCCTTGCACTTCTCAGACGGCCAGACGCTTCGCATGAACGAGACGTGAATCCTGAACCATGGGTCCAAACTCTCTTCAGCTCTGACTGCACTGACCATGATTCAGCAATTCTGCACCAGTTAGTGTGAAACTAGACAAGTTGCCCACCATCGAAGAGACCCCCAAAGCATTACAGCAGCTGAAGAATAGTACGGCAGCAGGAGTTTTGAAAGCAAGGGACCAAGCGTTATATCGAAAAGTGCATGTGCTCTTTGTCTTTTGCTGCGAGCAAACTACCACAAGATCTTTCAGATGCAGTCATCATCGCCCTGTATAAGAACAAATGTGGGAAGTGAGACTGCTCCAACTATGGGGACTACTCTGCTTTCCATCACAGGAAAAAACTATTGTAAGGATACTGCTGATCACAGTGGTCCTCAACATTGCTGAAGACCACCAGCCAGAGAACCAGTGTGGCGCCAGAGCCATGGAAAGCACCACATACATGGTCTTTGCTGTCAGGCAGCTTCTTGAGGAGAAGAGCTGGAAGCCGATACAAAGGACTGCATGTAATATTCTTCGACCTGACCGAAGCGTTGGACACGGTGAGCAGAAAAAGGAATGTGACAGATCATGGAATGACTCAGCTATCCACCAAAATTCTCAACATGGTCATTCAGTTGCACGAAGATCAGTGTGGCCAAATCAGCCTCAGCAGTGACTTTTAGTTCCCTTCCCAATCATGAATGGAATGAGGCAGAGTTGTGTTCTGGCACAAACTCACTTCACCGTCTACTTCATCATGATGCTCAAGCAAATCACAAGAAACTTTGACGGACGGAATCTACATCCGATATCGTCTCGATGGGAGCCTATTCAACGTCAGATGACTACAAACCCACATGGAGACCCTGGAGCAACTGATCTGAGACCTCCTCTTTGCTGACGATGCTGCCCTTGTTTCCCTTACAGAGAAAACAATGCAGCATATCTCATCCTGCTGTGCAGAGGATGCCCAGTTCAGGCTAGAAGTCTTCACCTCCCCACATAATTTTTATGGAGACTGAACTGAAAACAACCCGTCAGTTCACCTACCTCAGGTGCATCATCTCACCAGGCGCTAAGATTAACAGGGAAATCAACAAACTGGCAAAGGCGAAATGCTTTTGGCAGATTCACAAACGAGTGTGGAACAACAAACGTCTGCAGGCGGGCACCAAGATCAGAGTGTACAGAGCCATTGCAATCACCACTCCCTGCGCCCTCACAGTCCTGGGTCACCTACTGTAACCACCTGAGACTTTGTCACCACCTTCACCTGTGCTGTCTCCGCAGAATCCTCAACATTCACTGTAGAGACTTGGTCAGCAACGTTGAAGTCACTGAATTGGCTGAGTTAAGCAGCATTGAGGTCATGCTACTGGAGTTCCAGCTATGCTGGGCAGGACACAGCTCCAGGATGGAGGATCGTTGCCTGCCCAAGATCTCTGTGTATGGTGAGCTTTCGATTGCCGTCGCGACAAGGGGCAATGAAAAAGTGATTCAAAGACTTCGTGGAAAAAGCCCTTGTTGCTTGTCACATCAACCTTGCCAGTAGTCCTCCCTAGCTGTGGATCACAAAGCCTATGGTCAACCATCAAGGAAGCTTTCTCCCCCTGCTGAAAATGCCAGCTGGGCCGCCCTCGAGGACAAAAGGCGCAGGAAGGAGAACCATGATGCTGCAACATCAATTTCTGATCAAACTTCACCTGCTTCAGCTGGGACCGCCTGTCCTGCATTGGCCTTGTCAGCCAGGAGCACAGCTGCAGTCGATGTTGGCCACACCTTTCATCATCTTTGCCCTTGAAGCCAGGCCATATGTATGTACATATGTACATAATATATATATATATATATATATATATATATATATATATATATATATGTGTGTGTGTGTGTGTGTACACACACACACACACACACACACACACACACACACATATATATATATATATATATATATATACAATGAAACAATAATTCCAAGGATAAGTACCGAGCACCATTCCAGCAACTTACAGAGCAGCTAGGTGTTGCAATGACTGCAAGAAATATTGAATTCTAAACAAAGCTTGCTCTTATGTCTCAGATTATAGAAATAGGGGGGTTGATAAGCCTTCATATCTGCAGTGGTAGATGATTCTGCCTGACTGACAGTATGTGCTTGAGTGGGTGAATGGGGAATAAATAAATGCTTCTCAAAATGAACCTTCAGCAAGCTTATAGTCTGAAGTGCTGAAGGTTCATTTTGAGAAGCATTTATTTTATTTAGACGGAGAGACAGGGGATGAAGTACCTGCTTGGTGACGGTATGAGAATGATGAAAAAGACGGTGGAGGATTCCGTCACACACAGTATGTCTCACTACAACTCCACCAACATTGGATACTGCACCTGATTCAATGGTTTCAAAACATTTTTCAAGAAGACAGTCTTTCAGCTGCAAAACAGTTTTGGTTTAGTCATGTCAAGTTCAGGAGGTTAAGCGGTTGACAGGCGCGTGATTCCTGTTTATATTCATTTTTTTCCTGCAGCCTTGTGGTAACCAGATCAAAAGCTTGACAGGAATGAGGTTGAGGACATCTGCAACGGGACCGCCACAGATTCGTTCACGAAACCGCACTTGAACAAATGAGTACAAATAGCTATCTTTGCCAGAAGGATAACCTGTAGTTTTTCCATCAAAAAGACACATCTCTGCGTTTTATTGATCAGCTGGTCATTGCTTACAAAGGATTTTTTTATGACTGCCAAGGTACGTTTGATATATCTCAGCACACTAGCACGCTGGTTATTGAGATCACAAACCAGCGCCTTGTATGCCAAAGACAGTTCACGTGGTTCCGCATGAGTGCATTTAAACTGATAATGACAAAATGGCCCTTACCACCACACTCATGACATCCCACATTCATTCATTCATGCCCTTCGCTCCCGGTGGGGCATAGGCCATCGACGAACCTTCGCCAACGCACTGTGTTCTGGGCTGTTCTGGTTATTCCAGTCCAGCTGGTCCCTTGTTGTTTCAGCTCTGCCTCAGTGTGTCTCCTCCAGTTGTTGCGAGGCCGGCCTCTCTTCCTTTTTCCCTGTGGCTTCCTGAGGGTGTGTCCGATCCAGCCCCACTTCCTTCGCAGTATCTGCTTGGCCACTGGTTCCTGTCCCGCACGCTCCCACAGATCTTCGTTTCGGATCTTCTCTGCCATCGGATTTTGTAGATGCGCCTCAGACAGGTGTTGAAGAATGTCTGAATCTTTTGTTGCATCGTCTGTGTTGTCCGCCATGTCTCATCCGTAGAGCAGATTTGATTTCACATTTGAGTTGAAGATGCGGAGTTTGGTTCTTATGCTGATTCCTCCAGATGCCCAGATGTTCTTGAGCATGACGAAAGCTGCTCTTGCCTTGCCGATTCTGGCTGTGACGTCTCGGTCCGTGCCTCCCTGTTGGTCAACCACACTTCCCAGGTAGACGAAAGACTCCACCTCCTTGATGGGCTCTCACCAACTGTGACTGATGTGTTGGCAGTGTGTTGATTTTCATCAGCTTGGTCTTCTTCCTGTTGTTGATCTTGAGCCCTGTCCCGGCTGATGTGGTCTCCAGGCGAGTGGTCTTGTCCTGCATCTGGCTGTGGCTGTGTGACAGGAGCGCCAGGTCGTCAGCGAAGTCGAGGTCGTCGAGCTGCGTCCAGAGTGTCCACTGTATACCGTTGTTCCTGCCTGTTGTAGTGGTCTTCATGATCCAGTCAATGACCAGGAGGAAAAGAGGAACACGACAGCAGGCACCCCTGCCGAACTCCGGTCTTCACCTCGAAACTTTCGGACAGCTGGCTGGCGTGGGCAATCCTGCAGTTCATGTCCTGGTAGGTGCACCTGGATGAGGGAGATGATCTTCTCGGGGACTCCGTAATGCCTCAGCAGCTTCCACAGCGTCTCTCTGTCCACACTGTCGAATGCCTTATCGTAATCTATGAAGTTGATGTAGAGAGGGGGATTCCACTCCAATAGAACCCTTTTGAGAACCTTGCCTGGCATTGACAGGAGCATGATCCATTGGTAGTTGCTGCAGTCTCTGAGATCTCCCTTCTTTGGCAGCTTGATGATGATTCCTTCTTTCCACTGGGCCGGGTACTTCCTCCTTCTTCCAGATCTTGCTGAAGAGGCTGTATAGCATGTTGACAGCTGTCTCTGTGTCTGCTTTGATGGCGTCTGCTGGTATCTCGTCCGGCCTGCAGCCTTCCATTTTTCAGGGTTATGATGGCCTTTTTGATCTCTGCCTTTGAGGGTTTGTCGCAGCTGATGGGCAGTTCTGACTCTGCGGGTGGGATGTCTGGTGGTGCGTCAGGGGCGGGGCGGTTCAGGAGCTCCTTGAAGTGTTCTGCCCATCGTTTCAGCTGTTCCTCGGTTGTTGTCAGTGGGTTTTCCATTCTTGTCCTCACACTGACTTGTCTGTCTGCTGGGAACTTGCCCATCAGCTTCTTGGTCACCAGGTACAGGTCCTTCAGATTCCCCTGTCCGGCTGCTGCCTCTGCGTGACTGGCCAGGTCGTCAAAGTAGTCCCTCTTGTCCTTCTTGATGCTCTTCTTTACTTCTCTGTTCGCTGCTGTGTGCTCTTCATGTGCCTTTGCCTTAGCTGCTCTTGTTCGGCTCGTGTCAGCGTAGTTTTCTTCTCTCTCCTTGTATCCAGCTTGTGGATGGTGTCGGCAAAGATCCATTCCTTGTGCTGGGTCTTCTTCTTGCCAAGGATCTCTTCACATGTGTCATGCCAGAGCTTCTTGCAGTGTTCCCACTGTGTGTTTCGATGTCCGTCTCACCATCTTCTATCAGCTCTTGTAGCGGCTGGAACCTTTTGGAAAGGCTAATCTGGAATGCTGCTTGTGTGTCCCTGTTTCTGAGCAGTCCGACATTGTACCTTGTCCTATGTGTTGTTTGGCGTTGGTGAATCTCTTGAGGCGAAGTCTCACTGTCGTTAAAAGAAGGTGGTGGTCTGATCTGATCAGCACCTCTTCTCACTCACTACATACCCACCGTGATCTCCTGAATTTGCGGCTAATGCAGATGTGGTCAATCTGGTTCTCTGTGACGTGGTTCGGGGATCTCCGTGTGGCCTTGTGGATGCGCTTGTGTGGGAAGATGCTTCCTCCTATCACCAGCTGGTTCAAGGCGCACAGGTCTGCAAAGCGCTCACCATTCTCGTTCATCTGTCCCAGTCCGTGTGTCCCCATGATGTCCTCGTAGCCTGTGTTGTCTGTTCCTATCTTGGCGATAAAATCCCCCATCAGTATGGTTATATCCTTTGCTCCTCTTCTGTCTATCACTGTCTGTAGTTGCTGATAGAAGTCATCTTTCTTCTCTTCTTCCGCATCATTGGTGGGAGCATAGCGCTGGATGATGTTCAGCCCGATGTCATTCTTCTTCGTGTTAAACTTGGCTGTGATGATGCGGGAGTTGACAGGTTCCCATCCGATGAGTGCCCCTTGTGCCTCCGGTGCCAGCATCAGGGCCACACCCTCAGTGTGGAGGGCTCCATCCTCTGTGTGTCCTGAGTACAGCAGTTGTTCTCCAGATGAAAGTCTCAGCTGTCCTGATTGTAGCCACCTTGTCTCGCTCAGTCCTAGCACTCCGATCTTATAGTTTTTCATATCTCTCGCAACTTGGATGGTTTTTCTGTTTCGTACATCGTTCTGATATTCCATGTGGCTACTCTCTTGTTGTCCTGGGGTGTTAGAAGGCGAGTCAGCCTTGCAGCTTCCTTTCGACTTTCACTGCACTGCATCATAAGTCTCCGTGAATGTTTTGGTTCGTTGTCGTCGATGCTTCTGTAACTCGTCTTTTTTACAGGTAGGGTTGTTAGCCCTACGCAAACCCCTTTATCCTCGGGGCGAGCTGGTCCTGCCTTAGTCGCCTCTTACGACATGCATGGCTGGGCAGTGGGTCTATTCTATGCCCAACCCATACTGCTACTGCAACTACTACTATTACTACTACCACTACAGTCACGACGACGATTGTGACGTGATGATGATGATGATGACGACGTCAATGATAATGGTAATTACCACAGGATCTCTGTCTGTCTGTTTATCTGCCTGTCTGTCTGTCTGTCTGTTGGTCTGTCTGTCATCTGTCTCTCTCTCTCTCTCTCTCTCTCTCTCTCTCTCTCTCTCTCTTTCTCCCACTCCTTCTCTTTGTGTCTGTCTGTCTGTCTGTCTGTGTGTGTGTGTGTGTGTGTGTGTGTGTGTGTGTGTGTGTGTGTGTGTGTGTGTGTGTGTGTGTGTGTGTGTGTGTGTGCAGTTTCACTATTGGCGACAGATGTTTGCAAAGCAGACGTCCTCACAAACCAGATATCTTTTTTAAAATAGTAAACTTTAAAAAAAAAAAAAAAGGCAAAAGAAAACATACCCTCTATCAGTGAAGTTTCAGTTTAAAGAAAGCGCTTTAGTTTCATAACAGCATCTGAAAGTCTCTATCCTGCTTTCTCTCTTTCTTCACATTCTAAGATATCATCAGCTTAAAAATGGGAATGATACCTCACCCCACCCCACCCCATCCAACCCACCGCTCCACCCCCTCCCTAAAAATGGAATCTACTTCCCTCCTCCCTGCATATCAGTCTCCACCTCAAACAACATGTGTTTGTTACCAGCGCCGTGGTGAAGTGGTTAGCATCGCGGACTCCCGGCTGGGAGGTCGTGGGTTCGAATCCCATCAGTCATGTGGGTTTTTCTGCCCCGACCAGCTCTTATCCAGAGTTGAGTTTGCTGCTGACTCAGTTGGGAAGACTTGGACCACATAGTCGAGCTTCATCCACTCAATGGATGCGTTTCTGAGAGTGTTACATTGCCTGACCAACACTGCAAGTGCCTGTATCTCTCTGGCCTAGTTGACGCCGGGATATATTATGAAAGGAAGCGTAGAGCACAGCCCTGTCATGTCTCAGACCGAAATGGAAATCTGTAGCATCATCTTAATCATCTCATTCTTATCGATCAGCATAAAAAAAGAAATGTCCCAAATTCTGTGGCCCTTAATGCCCTGCTTTCATGGTGACCTGAATTTCGATGTCCTCTTGGTTTGGTCCGTCAGGGTCACCGGTATCGGCGAGTCCATGGGGCTGCTGTTGGACGGACGTGGTGGCGCCCTCCGGAGGCAGAGCTCACTCACGCCGGCTCCGCGACTAAGCAATTATTGCCGTCAGTAGGGGCCTTAGTAGGTGGTGTCCTGCGTATGTTCGATCAGAACAAGCGCCACTGAACACCACCAAAGTGACTCGGCAGCAGTGCAGTGTCTCCTCCGGTGGGTTGCCTCTTGATGACTTGACACTGACTGCTTGGACGGGGTGTCGGATTGAGCGGCATGGGTGCACTGCCTCTGAGGTGGCGCAGAGGTTGGGACAGCAAAAAAAAAAAAAAAAAAAAAAAAAAAAAACCTGTTTGCTTGTAAATGTTTAACATGTATGTGAAAAGCCAATATAAGGCGTGGGTCCCCTCTCCACACACCCACTCTTCGCCGGGACAGCAGTTAGGACCAGCAGCAACCGTGTGTGTGAAGGGCCGCAGACGTTCCCAGACTTTACTACAGCTGTGACTTCTGCTGACGATTTCCCAGGACTGTTTCTCTTCGCTTTGTGACACTGACAGTGTGCAGTGAGTCGACAGGTAAGCACGTCTTCTTCTTCTTCTTCTTCTTCTTCTTAACACCGCCACCAAAAACAATTCCTAATGGACCTTTGAAAAAAGGAGAATGGAACCAACACCACTGCTCAGTTTGTCTAAAATTGCCCCACATTAAAAATCGTGTGAGACTGGATGGCAGATAGGTAAATAAAACTAGAAAAAAACAGGATTTAAGTAGACTGTATTTTCACACACATAAACACACACTTGATCACAACAAAAAAAAAAACGCCAGTTCTCTGCCAAATTTTCGTCTTCACTTGACTTCATCAGGACTGTCACCTTGGAACACCTACTAGTAGTCCTCCTTTGACGTTTATCGTGTATACGTCATCGTCTATACGTATTTATTGGTCTCTCGTTTATGTCGTCAAACCTGAAAGATTTTTTGTTCTGTTTCTTCCTTTCTCTCTCTCTTTCTTCCTTTCTCTGTTTTTTTTTTCTCTCTCTCTCTTCTTCCTTTCTCTCTTTCTTTCTTTCTTACCTTCTTTCTTTCTTTCTTTTCATTCTTTCAAACACACACACACACACACACACACACACACACACACACACACACACACGCATGCATGTACGCATGCACACACATATGCATGCATGTAGGCACGCACGCACGCATGTGTCACAGAGTGGAATGAGGGGTGCTTGTAAATGGATTTGTCATGTCTGTCTCATGAGTGTATGAAGGCGTGTAGGATGTATCTGTATTCTATCAATTCTTCCTATCACTCACTTACACCTACGACACACCAGCACGAATAAGAAATTAGCAAGGAGTGCAGGCTATATTTAATGAACAATGAAAAGATGGAGGCGACACTTTAGCACATGAACAACATCAATGTATTATTTGTTTCTGTCCACTTGCGTTCACACTCATGCTCCCTGTTAGCTGGAAAGAATTCATTATACTAATCATGACACAAATAATCACAACAGAAGGAATATCTAACATTTTTCAAACAAAATTAACCGGCGAGTCTTTCTGGATGTGAATTAAATCCTGTCAGAATTCCCGTCACTGGTCAGGTGTATTGCTGTCCAAACTGGAATAGACGTGTATTGCTGTGTGTGTGTGTGTGTGTGTGTGTGTGTGTGTGTGTGTGTGTGTGTGTGTGTGTGTGTGTGTGTGTGTGAAGATGCTGTGTTGTAGATTTTTGTTTATTTATTGATACATGTGCGCCTACGTTTGTACTTTCCAGCTTAGCTGACAAGTATTCCCTTTAAGCATCATACCATCATAAAGTCTGACCGTTGCGTAATACTGAGCTTCAAAGATATGATGATGATGATGATGATGATGATGATGATAATGATGATGATAGCGGTGGTAGTGGCCATGGTAATGGTAAGGGTGGGTGGTGGGGGGGGGGGGTGGTGTTAGTGGTGAGAGAGAGGGGGCAGAGACAGACAGAGAGGAAAACAGGAAGAGAGAGAGAGAGAGAGAGAGAGAGAGAGAGAGAGAGAGAGAGAGAGAGAGAGAGAGAGAGAGAGAGAGTGTGTGTCCCATAAAAAAAAGTCGCTAATTATCTCTAAAGCAAAAACATACAGCTGAATTTCAAAGAAAAAATACACAACATGGTTTGAAGAGAGCCACACGCAGAAAACGAATTTCGCTGCTTAGAAAAATGATACATACTGTTTATCGCTGCATAAAAAAAAGACGTACTGTATACACATCGTAGAGTTTTAATGGGGAGCTATTCATTCCACTTCCATAAACGACCCACTTTCCCCCATTCATTTCAAGTAGTAACTAACGTACTATACAGCTTTATCAAGTGCAGATGTGTAGGCAATGGTTTTGATTAAAACGCTTAAATTGACGATTTGACTATCGCTCTTTGCTACGTATTGCGAGCTGTGCCCGCTTGAAACTGCTTTTTCCTCTGCTACTGTACATGGAGACCTGAAACACTCGGTGTATTATTGCACAGAAAAAGAAGAGAGATAAGCATCCAGTTTCCAGAAGCGGGCCAGTGTACATGGGTTGTTACCATGCCCTCCTGACTTGGTTCCTCAAGCAAGCTGATGCAGTGGGTGTGTGTGTGTGTGTGTGTGTGTGTGTGTGTGTGTGTGTGTGTGTGTGTGTGTGTGTGTGTGTGTGTGTGTGTGTGTGTGTGTGTGTGTGTGTGTGTGTGTGTGTGTGTGTGTGTGTGTGTGTGTGTGTGTGTGTGTGTGTGTCCAGATCCAGATCAGCACACGCTTCTCTGCAACCATGATGATTTATCTTCAGCTTTTGATCGCTGTTCTTCTGATTTCAACCGTCACTGCAGATGAATTTACTGGTAATTATACTGCTGCGTTTATCTTTCACTACCATATACTTTCCTGTTGTAGGCTTGGTGTCATTTGTACGTACACAGGCATATGAAGATCGTTGTTTTGTGTATATTTTGTGTTATTTGTAGCGTCCGTCGAAGACACAGTCGTCGACAATAATGTCATTTGTTTCGTATTGTGAATCAAGTAGGCGGTAGATTG
>JADBJO010004653.1:0-42500 GCA_016801955.1 Conus betulinus
AGTAAAAATGTTAGTAGAAAACGTAACACAGTTTGTTCGGGGAGTCAACTGCAGGTATTATGCCCCATTCCTGTCAAGCAGATAATATCATTGGAGTTCTGCCAGTCATGTCATAACAGCTAAAACTTGGCCCAAGAGTGCTTGGCAAGCTTTGATAGTCTGCTGAATGTTAGTATGTGGTGCATGTTAGCCCCTTGTAATATTTTGACAGCAACAAGACTGAAGTACATGTCACAGAGAGTGAAAAAAACATCTAGGATTTAAAGTGTCAAGAACTGTAATATAAAATGACAACTACTTAAAACCTGGAAAGACAACTCTAAGCCCCAGGGAAAAAAAAATCCAAGGAAAGAACACTCTGAGTCCGCAGAAAAGAAACACTAAGCCCTAAGAAAGAAGGCACAAAGCCCTAGAAAAGGAGACTTGTTAATGCATGGAAGGAATACTCATAAGTCCTGGAAAGGGGGAAAGAGGTGGAGGGGGAAAGATTAAACTGCAGGACATGAGACCCAATAGCCAACATCAGTGTGGGCACTTTGCCTGACTAATCTCCCTCCCATCCTTCCACTCTGCCCCTGCCCCCAACCCTCCCCCAACACACACACACACACACACACACACACACACACACACACACACACATCTCCCTTCAATCATTTCTCTCCCGCTCCAGGAGAAGACAAGTGGGAAGGTAAAAAATAATCTAGTCTGATCCTTCGATACGGTGCTGTCAGCCACATATGGTTCCATACCTGGGAGTACTTGGCCACACAGTTGCTGAATTACACACACACACACACACACACACACACACACACACACACATACACATTAATGATAATAATAATAATAGTAGTAGTAGTAATGATAATAATAATAACACAGCAACAACAACAATAACAACAATAATTACAATAATAAATAAGTAAATTGATAATAATCATAATAATAACCACAACAACAATAACAACAATAAGTTACAAGAGTCAGAATGATCAGCTTGTTGATTGAGGACACTGTACGGATGAAGATGAAGAATGAAGATGGTGGTAATGATATCCGCACATCAGCGAATTATCGATGACAATATAACATGAACTAGAACATTGCAACCATAATCCTTGGAATCCTTTTTTGAACAACAACAACAACAATGACAACAACAACAACAACAACAACATCACAATGAGGACAATGTATGGGCAAAATGAAGAAGGTCGACCTCGTGAGGTATAAGTGTTTCATACCCACAGGTAGCATATGCTACATGCATACATTGAGCGCAGTTATTTGACAATTTCATTCGTTTTATAATACTAAAATGAGAACAATAATTGGCCAAACTGGTGGTGATCTCAGAGGTGGTCTCGACTAAACCTTTGTTGATGTGGCGAATGCCGATAAAAAGACAGCGCTGTCCGATATGGGAAAACAACTCTGCTAGTTCATACAAGTTTGTAAACAGACTGGGGCGGACGCACAACACATCTTTTTTGCTTTCTCCATGGAGACCACAATTTGCCGTCGACTGATTAACATGCCGCTTTGATTGTAGGTTTACCTGCTTTTAGTATAGGATGTGTGAAAAAAAAAAAAAAAATGTAGGGCCGTCAACCGGATGATCAAAATTTATAATACAAGTCTCAACGTATACTTCCTAAATCTTTGAGATGCTAAAATTATTGAAAACCAACAGATGCAAGGGATGGTCAAGTTGCAAATTCTCTAACGCAGTAGTTGTCCAGTTTTTAAGGTGAAAAAGACCTCAAAAAATCATTTTCGACCAGCACTTAAGATTTGACATATATCGATAACGCGGCGGCTTTGGGCAAACAGAATCATGAGAATGTTTGAATTGATAAAAAGGGGAATTTCATACGCAGATAGTAATACTTAAGTTAAATTATTTGAAATATTTGTAAAACAACATTTGGAATATGGAAATTCGTTTTAGCATCCTTTATATGAAAAGCAGGTAGTGATTATCAAAAAAGTTCAAAGAAGGGCAAACAGCTTATTGGTAGTATGTGGGATAGAACATAATGAAAACAGATCTGGAAACATTTTGCTTATCATTTAAACCCTTTGAGCGCCACAGGTGTAAACCATTTGCCACGGGGTTACTTGTCATGGAGGGTAGTAATTTAGAAAACAATTGTAGCATCCAAACTACTGTTAAAAAAAAAAAAAAAAAAAAAAAAAAAAGTGCATGTACATGAGACACACTTTTCAGAAAGAAAAATGAACATACTATCCAATTATGAGATTTTCACATGGATTTAATTTTGTTGTTGTTGTTTTTGCTGGTGATGTATCTGGAATGAAATTAAATGTAAATATTTTTACAAAAAATATTGATGTATGTCACGGTAAACATGTACAAACATAAAATTCACACACAAGATTTTGATAAAACTTAGGAGCTATAAAGACAAATGTGTCTACTTACCTTATGTGTCCATAAGTACATGAAAAATTTCTCCAGACTTTTGATGCTGATCAGGTAACTGGTCACATTTTTTTCACAGGTTTTGGTTCCCTTTGACACAGAATCTTAACTTCATACAGTTTTTTCTTGGCCTCCTATTTCAAAGTTCTGGGTTCTTCATAAACACACCACACTTGAAATACACATACACACACTGAATATGAATATACACAAAAGCAAGCAGCTGTCACTATCTAAAATGTGTGTGTGTGTGTGTGTGTGTGTGTGTGTGTGTAGTACACCTGGAAACAAGTTGTAAATAGAGCCGGCTTTGAGGAACACTGTGTCCACAGGTAGCTGCTCTCATTTCTTTTGCCCTGCTTGGAACACACTTCGCACCTCCTGCCTGAGGACTGCTTTCCTACAGCCTCTAAGATGCTGACATGGACTCTGCTAGGACGTGCTCAGCATAATGATTAGTTTCAGTTATGAATGACCAATCACAGTTTGTCTGTCTAGCAAAGCCAGTTATAATCTGTAGGCCTTCCCCTTCAACTGGTGTCTTGAGGCCAGGTTCTGTGAAGGTTGATATGTGTGGCTGGGGTCATGTTTTGGTGTATGTACAAGGGGATGATCCAGCACCATACCTCTTCCTTGTCCCTGCGGAACTCCTCTCCTCTGCTTCTTACTCTGCTCACTCCTGTTGAGATAATTATTGATATATGCCTATGTATGCCTCTTTCACACACACACACACACACACACATGCACACACACACACACACACACAAATGCACACACACTGTTCACACACACACACACATGCATGCACACACACACACACACACACACACACACACACACACACACACACACACACACACACACACACATTGTTAACACACACAATCATGCACTCTGTCAGACACATACAGACCACAAGCTAACATACTGTTCATTCACTCACTCACTCACACACACACACACACACACACACACACACACACACACACACACACACACACACACACACACACACACACATGCACATGCACACACACACACGCATCCACACACATATGCACATACAGACACACTGCCACACCCCTTGCCACACCCACTATCTTCAGTCAAGTCTCATCTGGGCCCCTGCAAAAGCAAAAGCATATACAGTTCAAAACACAGTACAATGACCGTCAGTCTCTCATCTCATTCTCTCCATCCACTTCACTGCATGCGAGGTCTGCCCCCCACATGTGCTCACATGTAGGCCCAGTCAGTGTCGGCAGATAACGAAAGCTGTGGCAGGTCTTTTTTCTTTTTCTGTTCTGTGGTCAAGCCACTGACTGGTCAGCACCTCGCTCAAAAATGTGGATCAGCAACACTTTCATATTTTGCCTCCAGCTCCGCTCTCTCCTCTCTGCTGAGGTCAGGACAACTAACATGGACAAACATGGGCAGTGTCCAAGGCCTGTATCACCCCAGTTCTCAGCAACTCAGTTTCATCATGTTCTTCTTCATCATACAAATCGTTTGACAAGTTAGTGTCTCAATAAGCCCACAAATCTTCATTCTAAATCAGTTGTAAAACTTCACCCACATTAGTGGTCACACAATCACAAAACTATTTTGATTTATGCTGTCTTATTACTCGGTTTATGGCTAGGTTGATGCTTGTCGTCAGCCATGTTGAACTCGACTTCTCACAAACGTGTCAATCAAGAGTTGGTGGTGATGCAAAGGTGATAAACAGACCATTACACAACATGATTAGAGTTCATAGCTTATGAATAATTCAAACCGACATATCAAGCTTTATGACTGGTGTATGTTGCGACTCCTTGGTCTAAAGGTGGGGCTAGGAAAATTCTAGCAATGATGATGACGGATATGTCCGTCATGGGGCGCTATTTCTGCACACACAAACATGACAGAAGATCTCTGTCATGGGGCACTCAGAGGGTTAAAATTTTGAAGACTGAAAGGTGGCCTTACACAAGCATATGAAATACTAGATATGAAAGAAAACTTGGAGGTAGATCAATTTTTCATAATACCCTTTTATGACAAGACAAGAATGAAGAAATGACTCATACTTAAAAAAAATCAAATTAAATGATCAAGTATTGACATTGTTAAATTTGTTTTGTAACAGCGTTGCACCTTATTGGCATGTACTACCCAAGCATGTTGAAAGAGCAAGTAGGGACTGGAATAGTCCAGTTGGTAGAGCGCTGGATTCGTGATCCTGGGGTTGCGGGTTCGGATCTCCACCAGGGCCGTTTCTGTACAGGGGGATTTTTCCCTCGGAGTTAACATTGGTTCTGACTCCATTTCCCATACAGTCCTTTGAATGAGACTATAAACCGAGGTTCCGTGTGTGAACGCACGCATAACATCTTGTACACATGTAAAATCCTGTCACCAGCTTTCAGAAGAGAAGGCCAGTTTGACTGTTGGTAGGGATGACACGTTACACATAGCATGCACCTTCCCTGAAGCTGGAGTATGGCTGCCTTAAATGCGGGATAAAAAATGGTCATACACACAAAAAACCCCACTCCTTTTGTTGGGTAGATAGGATTAATACTTGCCTGTCTACAGAGAGAGTGTATGGAGGAGTATCAGCCTGCGTACTCAGAAAGAAAGAAAGGAAAGAGCAAGTGACACTCTTGAAATCTCCTTGATCAGGAAAAAAAGGTATTAGTGACCAAAGATTTTATATGATGAGTGATATATTTTTGTGCACAGTTTCATAGACCATGTGTTTTGCTGCACAAAGGGCTTTTTCTGAAAAAAATCTTTCTGTATTGTAAGTTTTGTGCATCATGCATGTATGCCCATATGTGCCTTTTCAACACATGTTCATTACAGGTATGTTTTCATTATGTGTTTGCAGAGATTGAATGGAAAACTTTGATTGGCTTCACTGTTCATGGTGAATTAACTACTACGAAAGCATTATCTGCAATGGATTCCAGTTTCCTTGATCGTTTCTCAAGTTCGGTTCTGCGGTCAAGACATAACAATGACTACGCCAGCTCTGTGTCGGTGCGATCATTACCCCTGATCGGCCGCATTCACATTGTCAATGACATCAGTGGCATGATGCAGCTAGGTTTTGTCTTTGCCTACTGGATATATGGGACCCTCTCCACTCTGTGCATTATTCTGGTCCTCAGTACAATGACGGGCGCATTTCTTGCTTCCTCATCATTGGTAAGTGTCCTGTGAATCCTCTCTCTCTCTCTCTCTCTCTCTCTCTCTCTCTCTCTCTCTCTCTCTCTCTCTCTCTCTCTCTCTCTCTCTCTCTCCCCTCCCTCCCTCTCTCTCTCTCTCTCTCTGTTTTTCTCTGTTTGTGTGTAAGTAAATTTTAATTATTTCATTGCAAGCTTATCAGTGAATATAAAGTAACCTCCATCTGTTTGATAAGTGTGATGATATCTTTAGATTTGCTTTGATCCTATGTTGTTTGTTCTTTTTCCTTTGTTTTTCACTTCCTTTCTTTCTTTTTTTTTTTTTTAACCTTTTCTAAATATTGTGTTTTTCTGCTTTAACCAAATTTTTTCCATATTCTGTGAGTGGCATTACTTCCTTGGTGCTCCTCTCAGGATGGTGTTCTGCATGTGGTGGTTGAAAACAGGCACCACAGAACACCACTGAAGTGACTTATCAGCAGTGCAGTGTCTCCTCTAGTGGGTTGCCTCATGACGGCTTGACATTGACAGCTTCCTGTGGATTTCCGGTGATTGGGCTGCGGCAGGATGGGCCCGGCTGTGGCTGTTGACAGGGGGGGCTCGGAATGAGCAGCATGGGTGCAATGCCACTGAGGTGGCACAGAATACGGGACAGAAAAAAAAAAGAAAAAGAAAAAAAGAAGGAAAGAAAAAAAAGGAAGCTTCCTATGTCAGGTGACATTAAGGCTACCAGTTGGATGAGACTCTGCATTGCTGCTGAATAATTTTGGAGAGGTGTGAGTAGTGCTGGTTCTGACTCAGCATGTCTATTCATTATCAAGCCTTATGCTAAGAACCTTGTTTACATCAGAGTGGGGGTTGACTCTATGATATTTTTGCTGTATCAGTCCCTTCAGTGTCACGATGAGTCTTCCAACATCAGAGATTTATGACTAATTGAAGACATAGTAATGGTGAAAAAAACAACAACCAAAACACAAAGCTTGGATCTTCCTGAGAGCAAGGCATGAACATGATGAAGATCGCCACAGTTTGAGACAAGTTGTTGGTATTTTGTAACATCTGATAAGAATGGGTATGATAAGATGATTTGAAATTACATGTTATTCTGTACTTTGCACTTTGTTTTTGAAAGATTTTTATGTGATGGTGTCAGCTATACCAAGATGATTCAGAAACCCCCTCAGAAATTGTAAAGCTGTTCCTGTGTAGTGGATGGCATTCAGGTAGATGGCCAGGACCTTCCCATTTGAAACAGTACTAGCAGCAATTTTGGACTTAGATGTGAGTTGAAGTTGGCTGCAGCTCATCTGTATAGGAGTTGACTGAAGGCAAAATGAGACAAAAGAACCCGAAAATGATGTGAAGGCTTTTGGTAGGGCAGTTAAATAATGAACCCCAAGAAAATTGACTGTGATGCAAACCATTGTTGTCATGACAGCTTGTGAATTGATACATTTTTCAGGACATGTGTAAGCATTTCAGCAATCATTCAGGTTTAAACAAACTTAAATGAAAACACCACTTCACCAGGTTTCAACACACAAACACGCAAACAGTTCTGAGAAAAAAGCAAGATCAAGTCAGTCATTGGTGTTTTGTGCCAGTGTGTATGTGTGTGTGTGTGTGTGTGTGTGTGTGTGTGTGTGTGTGTGTGTGTGTGTGTGTGTGTGTGTGTGTGTGTGTGTGTGTGTGTGTGTGTGTATGTGTGTGTGTGTGTGTGTGTGTGTGTGTGTGTGTGTGCATTCATGCGTGCATGCATGTGTGTGTGTGTGTGTTTGGGTGCATGCACGTGTGTGCATGAGTGTTTTTAATTGTTAGCAAATCGCATTGTTCATTTTGACTATATTCAATTTATGTTTGTATGTGAATTTTTTTTCCCCAGACTTGATTTTCAGATGTTTGATTTTGAACAAGCAAGGAAGTGTGCTCCATAGTTGGATCTATGCAAACTACTATTCCAAAATTGCGATTTTACAGTCAGGTTCTCCTGCCAGATGCCTAGTGACAGACACTCAAGAGTATGGATCAATACTGATGAGAGCTGGTTGAAGTGTGTATGATGATTTCAGGTTACCTGTTCATCAGTGTGATGTGCCTGCTGTCGCTGATCAAAGCATCCATCACTAATCCTGGCAGGATTCCTTTAGCCAGTGAAGAACCAAGCTCTGGTGAGTTACTATAGTTTTCCTTTCTATGGCAGCTTTTTAAAAATGTTCATATTTATTCTTATTTATTGATTATTGTTTTTAGTCAAGAAACAGAATTTTCAAAGCATGAATGGCATAATTCTACAGAAGGAATCATTTTTCACTATTAAGCTAAAGGCTTTGTTGAGGAAATCTTTTTTCACTATTAAGGCAAAGACTTTGATGATAGTATAGACAAAAAGAAAGAATCCACTGAGCAAAGAAAGAGAGACAAACAAACAAATATCACATCATGGTTTGATTTTACCGCATGAAGAGATGTATGTAAAGTCCTTTACAATGTTTTACCCCAGATCGTTTGGTTAACAACTAACATCTTGAAAGTTTATAATCTATGCATGTAGCTAGGTCATGACTTTACTAATTAAAGGAATCTGTCGTCTTGGGCACATGTACATATATAGAAATCTGTGGGGGGGGGGGGGGGTTCAGTCTCTTTCTCAGTGCTCAGGTATTTCATGTCTCATGAGATTTTTTTGCAGTCATACTTTAATTTAGTTTAAATCTTTAAAAGTGTGTCTGAAACCAAACATGTTCGTTGACTTTGTACCTGATAAGTCTGCCTATGACCTTGAATAGACAGTAATTTTCCCAGTCTACAGACTTTTTGCCTTTTCCCCCAAAAAGGAGTGTTGTGCAGATGATAAAGGTAGATGCTATAAATAGATTTATAAACATAGACTTGCAATTAGAAAATCAGTTTCGTTAGATCAGAGAAAGCAGGGAGCTTTACACCAAAGTTCTGTTTTCTTTGGCCAAGGCCTAGACAGCTTGTGATTCATGCAAGGTTTCAATCAGTTTTGCATACAAATGTCCCTAAGCCTCTTTGGTGCATGTATTTACACTTACCAAGTCTACACAGATACCTCAGACTGGACGTTCTGTAGTACCTGTGGCTGCAAAAGACCTCCGCGGGCTCACCATTGCCGCCGCTGCCAGCAGTGTGTCATGCGCATGGATCATCATTGTCCATGGTAAGTTCCTGCCGCCATTTGGCAAAGATAGTGTTTTCAATTTTATCGTAATGTTTGCCAAACAGTATATACAAAGATGTATTTTTGAAAAATACCCACCTAACTTTACTGTCTTTCAGAAGCGGCTGAGTAAAGGTTGCAAGATAGAACATTGCGATGCAAATATTAATGATAAAGTGACTAAGTTTACCACAGAATGGAACTTTATTCATTTATGCTTGTCACTGTATAATAGATACATACGTCAAATCATCTACTGTAAGAGTAAGTTGAATTTTTTTTATACTCCATGCCCATTTGCATATACTTTGTTGCCACCTTTTTTTTTTTCTTTAAACTTGATAGTCATGTTGTTATTGTCATTGTTTAAAGTACTGGTGTTATTATTGTGATGCTATTATTATTATGATTGTTGGTGTAGTTGTTATTTTCAGGGTTATGATAATCTTGGATTCTCCCCTTCCCTATGTGCTCCCACCCCCTTCTTCTCCCACCCACTCCCTCTTCCCCTCTCCCCTTTGGTCTTCATTAATGTGCTTGTGTTATTATTTACTTTTCAAAAAATGCAATAAAACATTTATTACAGGAAAAAAAATGTGCTTGTGTTATTATTTACTTTTTCAAAAAATGCAATAAAACATTTATTACAGGAAAAAAGTTCCTGTCACCACAAAGGTGGTGGCAACAGAATTATGTAAGTCAGCAATAATGTAAGGAATGTAGTGTTTTAATTTCTCAGGTCTTTCCCTGTGTATGTGGGGTGAAGTTATGTATGATAACAGTGTCTAATAGTATCAGTGCTATGAATTTCTACAAAATGAAGCAGCATTAGTCATTGGAGGTAGATCAGACATTACACCAGAAGTAGACAAGACATATTCTACCATCTAACCCCCGCTGATGTTGAAATGGACTGCGTTTCAGTTGTCGCTTTCTTTCATCTGTTGTCAGTACAAAACTTTGTGATGAAGCTGACTTGAAAAGTTTGTGGTGACGAGCGCTGTTCTAGAAAAGTAACATAGATATGATGTGTTGTTTGATTGATATTCTGCGGATTGTCTTTCTCCTCTGCTGAAAGAGAAAACAAAGCAAGAAGGTCAGAATAAAAGATCTTGCACTGGTGGCAGTTGACATCTTTTTGTATCAGCTGTCTGGTGTGGGAAACAATAAACAGTAGTATAACTTGGGAACGTGGCCCTTCACTGAATCAAGACTTCACCCAGGCATCACTATTTATCATACAGCAATGAGGGGGGTGGGGGGATTAATGACGTGAAAAACACACATTACATCAACTAGTTTTGACGCCGACTTCCATGGTCAGCGGAGGACGGTTTGCAGAAACCGAAAGTTCTTCTGTAAAATGCTTTGGGGGTGTTTGTGTTTTTTTTAATTTAAACAATAGTAATAACAAATAAAAGGGTGGGCAGAAGTTGATGATCAAACATAAGTATGTTTGATCCGTAGATTTGTAGCTGTCTTATTGAATAATTCTGTGTCTTAGATTTGTTTAATATCTGTGTGTGTGTGTGTGTGTGTGTGTGTGTGTGTGTGTGTGTGTGTGTGTGTGTGTGTGTGTGTGTGCGCACGCGCCAGGATCAACAACTGTGTAGGAGAAGAGAACCACTTTTCCTTCTTCCTGCTGCTGTTCTATGCTTTCTTCTGGGTGCCAGCACCTTTGTACTCACCATGCTGCACTTCTGGGTGTGGCCAAAGTGTCAGGCCTGTGACCAGGTAAGTCTGCTCTTTACCTGACCAGCCGCTTAGGCAACATGGTTAGCATCGCAGACTCATGGCTGGGAGGTCGTGGGTTCAGTTTCCATCAGAGTCATATGGGATTTTTCTGCCTTGACCAGCTCATACCAAGAATTGAGTTTGCTACGGACTCAGTTGGAAAGACGGGACTGCACAGTCGAGTTTCATCCACTAAATAGATGCGTCTCTGAGAGTGTTGTTCAAATTTCCTGACTGACGCTGCAGGTGTTGGTATCAGACTGAGCATCGTGGATGCAATGCCACTGAGGTGGCACAGTAGATGGGACAGCAAAAAAAAAAAAAAGAAAGGGAAAAAGAAAAGGAAAAAAAGTTCATCGCTACCTTCCCGCTAGATAGGAAATGAAGTAGGCTTCCTGGTCTGCGAGTCAAATGCCAGAAACAAAGTACAAGAGTTACCTGTGTGTTTCAATCCAGAGACAAGACAAAGTACAAGACTTACCTGTGTGTTTCAATCCAGAGACAAAGTACAAGACTCACCTGTGTGTTTCAATGCAGAGACAAGACAAAGTACAAGACTTACCTGTGTGTTTCGATCCAGAGACAAGACAAAGTACAAGACTTACCTGCTTGTTTCAATCCAGAGACAAGACAAGCAAGGCAAAGTAGGAAAAGGACAGTCGTTGAAAGAGTTTGACTTTGTGTGTGTGGATATGAGGGACAACAAAGGAAAAAGAACTTTGGCTTTGTTTGGATAGCAGGGACTGCAAAAGAAAGAAGTTTGGCTTTGTTTGGATGGCAAGGACAATGCCAGAAAGAAATTAGGTGTAGTTGAAGTGTTTGAATCAAGCTCTTTGAGAACATGTGAGGAAAGGTACATAATGCCTGTCAGCTCTTTGAAGACGTTTGAGAGAAGATATATAACTCCTGTCTTGTTTCCCACTATTTTGCCATGACCCAAGCCGTCAAAGCACTTTTTTTTTTTTTTTCTTTCACTGTGTGTGTATCCTACCTAACTTTTTTGACTGTCACTTGCCTGTTGAAGCCATCTGAACAAAACATGTTGCATCTGCTTTGTAGTTTGTAAAAATACATAGTCACCATCCCCAGTTTAAGTTTATACTAAATTTTATTCAGTGCATGTGAAATATTGTCATAAAATTACCTCAGAGTTTACATGCACACATCTCAGAGACTAATAAAGATAACTGAAGTCAGCTGTTAGCAGTTTGTTCAGAACTATCTATATGTTTTATAAAGTTTTAACCAGAGTTTGTAAAATTTGACCCTTAACCCATGGTTTTCACACACAGCATCACACTTACTGTGTAGGTCCGAGTTTGGGCTTACCACATAAGGTCAGGTAGTACCAACACAGTTTGAGTGGATGAAAATCACCATAGCTCTGTGAAAAAAAAGAATTGATGTGAAAAAGATGATTTCATCCTGGAATTTGGGGTCAGTAAATTAGTTCAGTGCCATACATCAGCAAGGATAGCAGAATTATGCATGGCTTGTGGACTTCTTATGTTTCTACGCCATTGGTAGAGCACAAGGATTTGGGAGTGAAAGGTCTAGCAGACGACAGGAAAATGAAGGGTCATGTGGGTTGCGCTGTAATGTAAAGAGAAATTGACACTGGAACTGCCTCAGAGTCAGACACAGTATTCGTCAAGGGCTGGGACTGTTCGATGAATATGTTTTAGTACTGGCTGATCTTCTGACAAAAGGCAGGTGCAGGTTCATGTGTAAGGGAAAATATAGAGTGTTTGGGGCTTAGTCTGTAATGGTGGTCTTGGACCTGTATTTATTCTGTTGATTTGCTGAGCCTGCCATCTGTTTTTCCCCTGTATCTCCTGTGTGCAGTTACCTATGTTGATATACCTTCTGCAGGTTGTTAATCACATTTCCATGTGTATATTTGCTATCTGAAAGAAGAACTTAGTTATGCACAGTAAGTCTTTTTCACAATCACCAGCCGCCGTGGCAAAGTGGTTAGCGTCACGGACGCCCCGGCTGGGAGGTCGTGGGTTTGAATCCCATCAGAAGTCATGTGGGTTTTTCTGCCCCGACCGGCTCCTACCCAGAGTTGAGTTGCTGCGGACTCAGTTGGGAAGACTGGGACCACACAGTCGAGTTTCCACTTAATGGATGCGTTTCTGAGAGTGTTGCTCAAATTTCCTGACCAACACTGTGGGTGCTGTGTATCTCTCGGGCCTGGTTGACGCCGGGATATATTATGAAAGAAAGCGTAGAGTACAGCCCTGTCATGTAGTCTCAGACCGAAATGGAAATCTGTAGCATCATCATTAATCATCCTCATTCTCATCGATCAGCATTAAAAAGTCACAAATTCTGTGTCCCTTCATGCCCTGCTCTCATGGTGACCTCAATTTCGATGTCCTCTCTACATCTGTGGCCTTGGTTTGGTTCCATCGGGGTCACCAGTATCAGCGAGTCCATGGGGGCTGTCTTTGGACGGACGTGGTGGTGCCCTCAGAGGGAGAGCTCACTCACGCCAGCTCCGCGACTAAGCAATTATTGTCGTCAGTAGGGGGCTTAGTAGGTGGTGTCCTGTGTATGTTAGATCAGAACAGGCACCACTGAACACTACCGAAGTGACTCGGCAGCAGTGCAGTGTGTTCCTCCAGTGGGTTGCCTCTTGACGACTTGACATTGACTGCTCCCTGTGGATTGCCTGTGCCGGGGCTGCGGCGGGGCTGACCGGGCTGTGGCTGTGGAAGGGGTGTCGGAACGAGCAGTTTGGGTGCACTGCCTCTGAGGTGGCGCAGAGGTTGGAACAGCAAAAAAAAAAAAAAAAGTCTGTTACACAATCAGTTTTCTTTTACTTTTGTAATTGTGTTTCATCTCATGCCTTGCGAAGTTTGTGTCTCAGGATGTGTTAAATGTATTGTGCTATTGGATTTCTGTTCTTCAAATGGGTATTAGTTTGTATGAAAAGTATTGAGAGTCTTTTCTTTATTTGGATAATAAGATAAAGGACCTTAATGTTGTTAGATATTTGGATTTTCTGGTTGATCTTTAGTTTTTGTTTTCATGTGAAGATGTGTGTGTGTGTGTGTGTGTGTGTGTGTGTGTGTGTGTGTGTATGTGTGTGTGTGTGTGTGTGTGTGTGTGTGTATGTGTCATTGTGTGTGTGTGTGTGTGTGTGTGTGTGTGTGTGTGTGTGAGTGTGTGTGTGTGTGTGTGTATATTTGCAGGAAGTGTTCTACATCAAGCACAGCATATGGTTTCTGTACGTCTTGGTGGCCCTGGCTGTCAACATGGCGTTTTGTGATGTTCTGTCAGCTGGGCAACCAACACCTCAACCTTCTGCTGGTGCGTACATACAGTATGCTGTGCATGAATGCATTAGTGTGTACAAATATGTCTTGTTCTACTGCTACGTACATACAGTATACTGTGCATGAATGCATTAGTGTGTAGAAATATGTCCTTTTCCCCATGTGTTGTCAGCAGGGCTTCCGTTAACCCAAATTGTGTGGAAACTTACGGCAAAAGAAATAGTGCTACATTTCAGGTTCAGGAATGGATATCGTTTTTCTTATTAAAATAACTAACCTTTATTTACTGTGAAAATCTGCATTGGGATTTTACAGCTGATGTGTTACAAAAAAGGTAAACTTGAAGCATTCAAGCCAGGACTGCCACTTCTTGATGAAACTTAGCTGTTGTTCATCACTCTTATTAAAGGAAAGAGGTTAGGATATGTTGATGTTGGTTACATCCGTGAAGATGAGCCATTGTTCTGTCTTCAAGATGGAAAGTACCTGTCCCTGATATTTTAAATGACATTCAGATTTTGGCCAGTTCATGCTTGATGCTTGTGGCGCAGCCCACACAATTTAAATGTCAATGAAAGCCTTCCACAGTGAATTGATTTCTGTTGATGGTAATGAATCTCATTTGATTTTCCTAGTGAGACGTGTGTCACTTTTGCTTGACTAGGCTGACTTCTGTGTGAACGAAGGTTTTCAATCATGGGCCTCATCAGTTTGTTTTGTGGCTTCATTTGTGTACAAGAGGACCAGTTCACATTATTATTTTAATTTTGAAAGATGATGTTGTGCCACTTTCGCTGCTGTCTTTCAAAAGCGTCACAAATTTCTTTTTAAGACAGATATTAAGAAAAAACCCATTAAAGTGATGAGAAAAAAGAATTGACAGCATTACAAATAATGCTGGATTACATTTTATTTACCAGGGGAAAACTTGGACATATTTCAGCCTACCGTGGATCAATATTTTATTAAGTTAGGAATTCTTAACTGAAGTTAATTTACTTTTGCTTCCTATATTTTCCTTGCCTTTCTTTGAGCTGAGGAGTGTTTCAATAATGATGCACCAAGTTTTCCTTCCAACAGGTCTGTTCATTTGTTACAATACCTTTTGTGATCATTAAGTAATCCAGCTATGCTATGATGAGGTTATTTTTGTGGTTCCTTCTTGTTATGGTGGGCTTTCAGGTTATATGGTGGAATATGAAAGAATTCATTCAAAGAGACCTATCACTATCTTCAGAAACACTGATGTTGTTTGCCTTGATTTGTTACAGGACAGAACAACATTAGAAAATATGCAGTCACCATGCTCTTTAGCTGCAGATGGGTAAGAAGTTTTCTAGGTTTATGTACCTTTTCAGTAAAGGAAAGAAGAAATAAAAATCAGATATAATAGTCAGCTACTACTGTTTACTGTTTACTTACCAGATGATGTGGTAGTACTCTCCACATGCGACACCCCTTCCTCACGCCTTCTTGATCGGAAACCTCCATTCCCTATAAGTTTTTCCATGACTGTTTAAACACCTCCCCATCAATAACTGTTTGGCATATCTAACCAATGTCCTCATGTTCATCTAATCTTATGACCACCTGGTGCTGTCGTTAAAAATTAAGAAAATCGATCAGCTGAATGATCGAGCATAAATCGATCAGCTGAATGATCGAGCATAATCATCATGTTCTGCTACATGCAAAGCAGATGGCAGTGCTAGTTTTACCCCATACAGAAATCATAGACTGTGCTTGACTGGACAATGTACTAGCTCACTTACTGGCTTGCACTTTTGTTTACAGTGTATAGGGAATTTGATGAAAAGAAAAATGTTCACTTTGGAAGAAAGAAAGGGTAAAGGTTACAAAGAGAAGCGATCAGGTGAACGAGCAATTTCAGTTGCAAAATCCTTTTGATGTGAGCCAGACCCAAATCCAAAACATCGTTCAAGAAAAAAAAGTTCAATTATTTGTCAATGACGGCACGGTGAACCAGTTGACCCTATACAAAATTTAACAAATGCCATTTTGCAAACCTAAATGAAGCTGCTTTAGACTGGTTTTACAATGCAAGAAGGAAAGAGATACCATTCAGTGGCCAAAAATCCAAGGGAAAGCTTTTGTGTTGTCTCTCCAATGGAGGGCACAGTGACATCACTGCATCAAAGTGTGCAATGATCTCTCCTTCCCCACCTCCCATTTAAGACCCCTCCTTTTAAAGACCTTGCTCTAGTGAAACTTACAGGATCTTATATGAGGATACTGTTGCATTTGAGGAAGATGGGAAGATCACAGATAGGTTTGTAAAGTGTTGACAGTGCTGTATGAATGTGAGGTATTGTCATTGAAAAGAGAGCGGCTGCAGCCACAAGTTGAAATAGAATGGGGGCTCAGTAAGCCAAGTGGTTCTAGAACATTCTCATTTTCGTTGGCGATACTCTGGAATTTACTGCCCTTCCATCTACGTCATGCCTCTTCCTTCCGGACTTTCAAGTTTGCAAATGAAATTTATCTGTTTAAATTCCAGTTGCAGAATACCAGTCGAAATATTACTAATTGCTACATGTCACTTGCATACTTTGCTGGTGTATGAATGAGCTGTTCACTATGTTGTATAATGTATGTGTTTGTGTATGTGACATTGTGTGCCAGTGTGTGTGTGTGTGTGTGTGTGTGTGTGTGTGTATTTGTGATTCATGTATGCAGAATTGTGTGTGTGTGTGTGTGTGTGTGTGTGTGTGTGTGTGTGTGTGTGACCTGCCTATATTTTAGATATTGATTTGTTAAAACTTGTAGAGCACCCTGTAGCCCACATTGTTAGGATGGGCACTATAGACATTGTCCTCATTATTATTATTGTTATGACCAGTGAGCAAAAGGATGATGTGGATGATACCATGGAATTCCATTCTGGTCTGAGATTACAGGACAGGCTCTGCTCTGTTCTTCCCTTCATAATTTTGTCCCGGAATTCACCAGGCCCAAAACATACAGCAGTACAGATTAGGACATTTGAACCGCACTATCAGATGTGCATTCATTAGATGGATGACGCCAGACTGTGTGGTTCCTGTCTTCCCATTTCTGCCCATGGCACATCCAGCTTTGTGTAGGAGCCTGCCACAGCTGAAAAATACCATAAACAAATGCCATTGATAGGAATCGAACCCAGTGTCTCCCAGCCGGCTGAGCTGTGATGCTGACCACTACACCACAGTGGCTACGGTTTTTTTGTCACGCGAAATTTGTGCTTGGAAGGGATGCATTTTGCTGAAGTTATTTCCCTTACATGGACGCTATGTCTGCTGTTCAATTTCTTCAATACAAGAACATTGAAGCACAGCTGAGATTGTGTTGTATGTATGTTCATGTTATTTTTTTTGTTGTGTTTCATCTTCAGGCCCAAACCACGTAAAAGTTACAGCGCCTATCGTGAGCTCTGCGGTCGAGGATCTATGCTGTGCTGGTTGTGGCCATGCCGACGACGCATTCCTGCTCTGCAGTCCCATGGAAGTTCTCCTGTGTAGATGTATTGGTGGTAAGGAGAATGGAACTACTTCCTTGTCACTGCAGAAATCTTCATTAATTAAAAAAAAATAAAAAAAATCAAGGCCTTAATTGTGAATGTGTGAAGAAATCAAAGCTTGTAATTAGGACTTGAAAAGATATCAAAGTCCGTATTTGAGACTTGAAATGGAAGCTTGGGTAAGGGACATACAATGGCAGTATCTTTCAGCATACCTGGGTTCAAAACTCGTATTAAAATCAGATTGTGCAATGAATGTGCATTTGTGCACGCCCCACACACATTCATGTCTCATCGGTTTATTTCACAACCGGGATCATATTTGTTGAAGATGATAAATGAAACACTGTCAGGAGACAAACATTTTCATTGTGTTCAACCTTCTTCAGTCCATGTCGACTGTGAGAGATAAAGGTGATGTAAAACGAATCACACATTTAACATCATTGATGTATGTAGAAACTTTGTTCGACTTAGTCTTTCAGAGCATGTTTAGGAATTAATATTCAAATGAATAGAATGGTGAATGAATATGTAGATGAACAAGAACTAAACTGAAACTGAACAGTTGCAAAGTGAAAACTGTAGGCGGAAATCTAAACAAATCTTAAACGCCTTCCTTGCGCTGAACTCAGAAACAATCTGAAGCGATCAAAGCTAAGTGCATTTTCGTTATTTTGTCCGTCTTTATTTCACCTGAGGAAGACCTAAGAGGTCGAAACGCGTTGTGTGTTGTCTTGTGACTCGTTTGTCCATTTCTCTGGGCGGTTCGCTGACATTTATTTAAGATTTGTTGAAACTGAACAGTCAAGCAAACAAACAGATTGAGCAGATAAGCAAATGAAAGAATAAAACACATGAATAGAATAATTATCACAGTAAGGACTAAAGTAATAAGTACAGAAAGAAATAAATTTAGGAGAAAAGTAAAGAGAGAGAATGAAGCCAAATCAAAAGGAAATATGAAAAAAAGCGTGAAAAGAAAAACCCTCTGAATGAATTTTATATCTCTTCTCTCTAGCCTCATCTCATGTTTTATGTTGCTCTCTCTTTCTCTCTCTCTCTTTCTCTCTCTCTCTCTCAGAAATTACACATAATGTGTCAAGCACATTAAACAGGTGATGCAGATGTGTGACAGGTCAGTTGGTACCTAACATTCAGGCCAAAGGGGGAGCTAGTTTTCAGTTTGTGCCTCTACTCTCTCTCTCTCTTTCTTTCTTTCTTGCCTCTTGTGGATGTAAGCAGTCTCCATCATTTCAGTGATGGACCATCTCTGGTCACTGATGCTGAGACCAGGACAAAAAACAGAAGTGGCACATCACTAGAATGTCATGCTGACTCTGTAAATCAGACAGTTTGTTATTAAAGTGGACCAGGAGAGTGAGCTGCTGGTGTCTCCCAACATACTGCACGTCCTGGTGGTGGATGGAGTTAATCAGGCACTTGAGATCAGATCTTATGTGGGAAGCCAAATCCTTGCTTTTAATCCTCTGGCCTGTCCTGATCTTGGAGAAGATTGTGGTTGCCAGCAAGTGTTGTATGCAGACAATACATCGCTTGGCTGTGCGCTTGTGACATCCTGTCATCTCATCTTGACTCTCAGGCTTTGAAGCTGGTTGTTTGATGGGCATGAGAAGATGAAGTTGAAGCAGTTTCGAAACCCAATGACGGAGAGCTTGGGGGCTACTCTCTGTGCGTATCTGCTTTTGTGGAGCTTTGATTGCTGTTCTTTCAGCCAGAGCTGAAGGATGGCGAGCAGTGTCATGTGGGATGATAAAGGGCATTCTCTGTGATGGGAGATTCCTCCTTTGGTACTTGAGAGTGTTTCCTCTTGCAAAAGCCCAGATTACTAATGGTGGCACAGGAGGCTTATGATAGACTGGATTAGAATTGCACCCACTCCTTCATCTCACTGTTGTGCTTGATGAATGTTTCATCATCAGAACAGATCTTTCTCATGCATTGTCCATGTCCAATCCCTCTTTGATGCTGACTAAGAGGCAGAGGTGGAAAGGCATATTCATTTTTGCATCTTTTCCGATGATGTGCAAATCCATGGCTATTCTGCCTTCTTCTGTGCTGATGCTGACAGTTAAATCTGGGATATTAAGTGGTTTGTCCAACATTGTGAGATTGATGCTGCTGTGCTGGCGGTTTGATCCAGACCAGAAATTCAAGCAGCTTTCTTTCTCCATGAGTTCAAAGCTACAGGGCAGAAATTGAAGCATCCTTCCTTCCCCATAAGTTCAAAGCTACAGGGCAGAAATTGAAGCATCCTTCCATCCCATGAGGTCAGAGCTTCAAAATAATCATCAATGAAGCAGCACCAACATTCTTGGTCGATGTACCCGAGAAATGTGAAGAAAATCAGTGTTTAAGGCAGCCAATGAAGATGTTGCCTATTGAAGTCACCGTCAGTGTCCCCACAGCTGTATCATACTCTCCTTTTGAAGAGCTTCCCATCAGTTGATACTCATGTTGCTGGGTGGATGCAGTCACAGTATTCTACCCTCCGCCATTTGCTTTATAAATTCATCTGGACTGTCTGGAATCTCAGTTGTTATCTGCAGAAATTTAGATTTCAGATGTCTGCAGCATCATGTTCAGCATACACAATCATTTTCACTCCATGTGCTTTTCCGTCTGTCTCTAGATTCAGAAAGGTCAACAGAGAAGTGTGCAGTGGCAATAGAACTGAAGATTCAGAGCTTGGATGTGTGTGTGTGTGTGTGTGTGTGTGTGTGTGTGTGTGTGTGTGTGTGTGTGTGTGTGTGTGCATTTTATTGGAAAGATCGTTTTTCTGCTTTGTACATCTTTCTTTGCTTTTTCATTTTCTGTTGATTTAATTTGCTTTTGAACGTGTTCCTTACTGTTGCAGTTTTATGTTTTCATTTTTGCTCATTGTTGTTCTCATTTGTACTTGCCACATTTTTTTCCCCTTTATTATTTTGAGTTTTGCTTTCGTTGGTTCTGCTCTTTACTGTATTTAGTTATTGTTATCAGTTTTAGTTTTTTTATTGAGTCGTACTTGTCAGTTTTGCTTTTTGTTTTCTACCATGTTGTACTTATCATTTGTATTCTTATTCTTTAGTCAGTTGTTTTTATCAGTTCCACTCATTGTTGGATAAAACTGAATTGAACCTATCAGTTTCACTCTGTATAGGTTTGGTTCATTCTTTATTTCACCAAGTTGTCAGTTCTGTGTTTCTGTTGTACCAGTTATACTTGTCAGTTTTGTCCTTTATTGTATTGAGAATTCTTTTTTTTTTTTTTTTTTTGCTTTATTATACAGAGTTGTACTTGCCATTTTTTGCTTATTGTATTGAGCTGTACTTATTAGTTTTGCGCTTTATTGTTCTAAGTTGTATGTATCACTTTTGCAATTTATTGTACAGAGTTGTACTTGCCATTTTTTTCTATTTTTTTTTTCCCACGATGAAATAGTCACTTTTGTAGAAACAGAAAAAAAAAAACACAAAAAAACAACAAAACAACAACACTAACAGCAACAACAACAAGAATAAACAACAACAACAACAAAAAAACACCTTAGAAAAATGAGAAACTAGTAATGTTAGACTTAGAAACAAAGCGAAAGAAAAAGGTTGTTCAAAGCAATAGCAGTATGTTTGTGAAGAGCAGAAATCTTGAAAAAAATGTTGTAACTTCTGGGCGTCCATCATGAATTTACTCCCTTATTTAGGTACATTTAGTTAGTATGTGTATTAACTATCGGATTGGCTTTCATACTTGTTTCATCTGGTAACAGCTTCAGTTTGGAAACAAAATTAAATTAATGAGTATCTTCTAAAATGCCTTTATCAGTTAAAGCAAGCACACACACACACACACACACACACACACACACACACACACACACACACACACACACACACACACACACACTTAAACTCATATTTTGATATAAATTTCTTTTTCTCAAATCACTTAAAACTCAAAAATAAGTCTTGAAATACTGAGCAAAGCAAATGAACGTCACAAACACTTTAAGGACAAGGTTAGACCTGTTGGTCTTGTTCAGGTGAGACATAAACAAAGAAACAAACAATGAAGATGAGTAAATTACGGGGAAAACAAAACAATTTCAGGTAACAATTCATTAAGTGCTATAAAGAAAGGCTTAACAGAGATTATGAAAGGAGGGGATTGAGAGGAGAGGGGAGAAGGGAAGGAGAGATGAGGTGAAAAAGAAAATGTTAAAAGTGTAAATGCAAAATCTTTCACTGATAGCAATCAGAATCTGTGAGCAGAATAGATGAAAGTCAACTCTCGACAGGCATAGGAATAAAGGATTTTTTTATGTTCATGATGCAGAATTCCATTTCCATTTCTGTCAATGAAGGATTTAATCCTAACACTTTAAAGTCTTATTCATTCCATCTCTTCTTCTGTCACTCGTTCCTCCCAGCCCCACGTTTTAAGTTCCATCTGCAGTCAGGGTACTTTGAAACTTGCTTGAAACTAACTCCACTCTCGACATCACTTTCATGAAATGAAATAGGTGCATCATCAGTATAGCAGCTCACTCACAGTTCAGTGTAAGCCTTGTTTAAAGTAAACCATAAACATTTGGAGCATTGAGAATTTCTACATTCACAATTAAAGGTAGACTGTAGGGCCACACAGCTGATTTTAAGAGAGTGTGATAGTAAACATTCACTGCATGGATTTCAATGTTTGTTTGTTTGTTTTTTTGGTGAGAATTGTAAAACATGGACTTTACATGTATTGTTACTATTCATGAAATGTGTGTAGGTTTTTTTTTTTAAATCTATGTTTTGAATTGAAAAGAATATTTTTACAATGCTCTTCCAACATTTTGACGCTCTTCATTGAGTGGTTTTGCTTTTATGTTTTGGTGCTGGGTATTGTTTTTATTTTTTTATTTTTTTTGGTATGTGTTGGAAAGCCATAGCATATATTGTAATGTTTTGTGTGTGTGTACTTATGCACATGTGTGTGTGAGTATATGTGTGTGTGTGTGTGTGTGTGTGCATGTGTGTTCCTGTAAGTACATGGTCAGTGCCTTTTTCCTTATTTTTGTTAGTGTTTTACTCAAGTTCATCAACAAAAATGCCTTACTGTTGTACCTGTAATGTGCAAACAGAGACCATACATACAGTCACCTTTGCGCTTGTGCACACAAGCGTTTTCCGATATTGATGGTCAGTGTTTGGTGGGGAAGCTTTTTCAGTCAGATTGGCTGTTTTGTTTTTACTTTGTGGTTTTCCAGTTCTCCTTGCCACATTTCTGATTTTATTGAAGGAATATATTAATTCATATATATATATATATTTTTCCCCGTTCAAAACACATACATTTGGGTAATGAGTCAAACATTTTATACCTACCGGGTCTTCTCTTTGTACATGATGTGTGTGTGTGTGTGTGTGTGTGTGTGTGTGTGTGTGCGCGCGCGCGTGTGTGTGTGTGTGTGTGTGTGTGTGTGTGTGTGTGTGTGTGTGTGTGTGTGTGTGTGTGTGTGTGTGTTTCATTGTGAGTTAGGAAATAATGTCAAATAAAAACAGTCTGTATGCAAGTAGCTGATTTTGTTGTTGAAGTCTTTGAAATTGGACTATCATGTTATTTTCAGTGATGATATTCTGTTGGTTCTCGTTTAGATCGTCATTATGCTGCTTGAGCAACATAAAACTTTCAACAGAAATGAGTGGAAAAAAACAATGACAGTGCAACATTTGAAAAATTTGTAGACCCCATATGAAGAGAGTGTTGAAAGAAATTTGTTACCTGTTCATTTTTTTATATTGTCGCCTCCTCTCACCCCTCCCCTCATCCCCTTCCTAACCAATCACTCAAGTTCATTACGCTTGACACACTTCACCCAGTGGTGCTGCGATGGCCGAGTCCTTGGATGGGAAAGGGAGATAACTAGTAGTGGGGCACATGGTCAAATGCTTGTTCACCTGCAGAGTTTACAGTCATGAGTTCGCGTCTCCCTTGGGCTTGGACCTTTTTCGATGCCAGTTGATAGCTAGCATGTCAGAACCACATTTTGCTTTTTCATTAAAAATTTTTTTCCCCAGGATACAGTGTTTTTTCAATGGTTTGATTCATTTTGAGATGTGACATTTTTTTTTCCTTCATTCCATGATGTGACTTCATTTTTTTGTTTTCTCATACCAGTTAGACAACCTTGAAAAGGCTCTGTCAGTCTGCGCAGTCAGCTGAGTCATAATGATGAAAACTTAAGATAGAAAAACCCTCTCTGTCCACTCAGCAGTTAATGGATACATGGCTCAGGTCGAGGAAAGTTAGAGGCGACAGAAGGAGAAGGATGGGCTTTGTCTTCCATAACGCCATGCCTTACACACAGTGAATCTCGGACACTTCACTGTCCCTTCAGTTAATAGGCTGTGGAAAATTTTAACCCTTCTTTTCAAACCTTGCATGCGCAGAAATGCCCCTGTCACAGCCATGACCAGTGATCACATGCACAATGTCTCCCATTCAGGTGTTTTTTTCAGCTTAGGAAAGAGGTCGGAGTCAGAGGGGGTCTGATCTGGAGAAGATCATGGGTGTATGATCAAAGAGTGTCCAATCAAAGAGTGTCCACTGCAGTCGTGAATTGTTGTCATGACAACAATTGACTTATGGACATTGTCGTGCTGAAACGACTAAACTTAGGTCAGTATTGGCAGATTGACTTCTGATAACATCATAAGTATTGGAACAGTAGACGTGACAATTCGTGGATCGCCATCTAAAAGGTATGTGCCATTGTGCGCTGTTTTTATAGCTCATGCCGACTTCACCCAGTTGGAGGCTACAAACGTTTGAAACAACCTCCTGCTTTGCAAATTAATGTTGCATCTTTCAGACATGGTTGTTTGAAGTTGAGACATTCAAGCAAGATAATCCCAACTACAACCTTCTTGCCAGGGTCACTAAGTTGTTGTTCATTACTGTGTATCTGGAGAATTACATCGCAGGGTCAGATCAGTATACCTATTTTATTTTTTTTTTTTTTGTTTTTTTTTTAATCAGTTGAAGAGAAATGTTTCGATGAAAAGAAAGATGATCTGTTTGGAGGATTTAAAGAGTCTGCCTCACGTTAATATTCTGGGCCTTTTTGGTGCTTTTGAAGCAGAGAATGTGGGGTGTCAACCAGGGGAACATACCCATAGTTGCCCTGGAAGGAACAAAAAGGGCAGAAAGAAAAAAAAATCACAATGAACACCAAAAAGGACAGAAAAAACAAAACAAAACAAATTGGAGCCTCTTAACGTTTTCTGGACTAAGCAATCCCCCTCCTCCCCTTGCCCTCCCTTCTGCACATGCTGAGGACTGAAAATAATATCATGCACATATTTGCCTCCCCAGCCCCCCTTGCAGAATGGGACCCACAACAGACTCCCTGATAATGTGACTGAAGACACATGCAGACTTCATAGAAATGAACACCCTCTTGACATGTCAGTGGAAGACTGGATGGACTTCTTACCCAGCGAGTCAGGTCATCATTTGGTGCCATGACTGAGCTGTCACATGGCCCTCTGTCACTTTATTCACTGTAAAGTTTGTGCAGTAACAACAACAACAATCGTTACAAAAATGTCTCTTGGGTCCTCGACTCGTGGGTGCGAGTTCTGGAGGTGGAAAATCCGTAATATCAAAGAGCAGCTCAACTGTTAAAGGTCCTGCGGCTGTTCCCTAATCTGGATAATGAAAGTTCTTCAGAAGACCACCTCTCTCTCTCTCTCTCTGTATGAGTATGAAAGGTAATAAATAGTCTCTCAAAGGATTTCAAGTCGAGTATGATCTGAGCTCACTTGTCTGTCCATCGGGAGAAACAATTTTTTTCCCCCTCCTCCCATCCTCCCTTTCACCTCGCCCCCCCCCCCCCCCCCCCCCCCCCCACACACACACACACACACACACTGTATCCTTCCATCCTGTCTCTCTCACTCAAAAGAAAAGAAAAAGATAATCGAGGGGAAATGACCCCACAGAAGCTACAGAGTTCTCAGTCCCTGACCAGAAGCCGTGGACAACGATGTACAAACAGGGACGGGAAAAGAAAATCTGGACTCTCTCCAATGGGACCATATCAGCTCCAAAAGTTCGCAATTACTGTTTTCGCCATACTTTCACACCAAAACAGTAATTTTCACGAAGAAAACCATGATAGTTATCGAATTCACCCGTAGAAATAAGATATCATGAAGCGCAAACCATTATTTAAGATTTTTTTCGCGATAGTTACCTGCTTTTATGTGGTAGTTACTGAAAACAGTTAACGAACACAGGATCATCACAAGAAGAGTTATTTCATGTGAAAACAGCTGATTATGTACGGAGAGTTTACATGAAAAAAACTGATGATAGTAGGAAAAATATTTTCACAGGAAATAAGTTTTCCTGTGATACTTAGCTATTTGCCACGAAGTAACTATTTTCTCTTAATAATTAGTTGTTTTCACACAAGAAAAGAGAAGTTGTCACTCATAATACCAAGGTTTTTCATGTGGAAAACAGTCGTAATGGCTGGTTTTCCAGTGAAAGCAGTAAAATGGTCTATTGCAGAAAGAATGCTCCCATGCTGCTCTCTCTCTCTCTCTCTCTCTCTCTCTCTCTGTTATATATGTATGTAAGAGAGATGTTTTCCCTCAAGCGTTCAAAATGCGAAAGTGATCCCGACTTCCTAATATCATTTTGTAAACAAAAATTTGGATCCAGTAACTCAATCAAAATTCCCCTTTTTGTTGTGCATGAAGTAGGAATGCACACTGCGCAGTTAAAGAATAAAAAAAATCCATGGGTCCTGATAACATACCCGCATTTCTTCTCAAACTCACTCTATCTTACATTGTTGAGTGTCTTGCATATATAATTTATCCATTGAAACTAGTCTTCCCTCAAGCGTTGAAAAACACCAAAGTGATCCCCCTTCCAAAATCAAATAATTTGTCGGATCCAAATAATTTCAGACCTATATCCTTACTATCTGTACTAACCAAACCCCTCAAAAGACACACACACACACACACACACACACACACACACACACACACACACACACATTTTCAGTTCATGGAGAAAAACAAACTATTTCACCCACTCCAATCTGGATTCCGATCTAATCACTCCTGCCATACATCATTATCACGAATGTGTGACTCATGGCTTTCAAATGTGAACCAATCACAAATGACAGGGGTTGTCTTTCTTTACTTCAAAAAGGTGTTTTGATCTTGTTGATCATTCCATTCTTCTAAAGAAACTATCCATCTACTTGAGCCATACCATGACAATCTCATTATTCCAATCATACTTGAATGATAGGACTCAGTATGTGGTGGTTAATGGCAAAATCTCAGCATCAGACTTTGTCAGACATGGAGTCCCACAAGGCTCAGTACTAGGCCCCCTCCTATTCTGCATCTTCATCGATGATTTACCATAGTCCATATCAGATGAAAAGGTCACAACAGATTTATTTGCTGATGACTCGTCACTCCAAACGAATGGTAGTGATCAACAGACAATAGAAACTTCTCTCCACGAAAGTCTAAACGGCATGTCACTGGTGTCATTCAAACTCAATGGTCATACACCCAGCCAAAACCAAATTTATGATCATAGCTACCCGCCAAAAACACCAATTGACGCCTTTTTGCCTAAAACTTAAGTTGAATGGCACTTCTATCCAGCAGGTTGATGAGCATTGTGTTTTTAGGGGTAACGATAAAGAACTGAAATGGCAATCTCATCTTGATAACGTATGCAAGGTAGTCTCAACACCCACCCCCCCCCCCCTCTCTCTCTCTCTCTCTCTCTCAAGCAGTGTGTCCGATTCCAAGAAAGCTGATCATTTCATTGTAACACACTGCACAGGAAGCAGCCTGAAGATTCGCCGATGGACAAAGTGAGTAACGTGATACCCCGTCTGACCTTGCTGCAAAGCTCAACTAATAGTAAAGAGTAGCTCTCCCCCTGCCCCCCCCCCCCCCCCCTCCCCTCGCCCATCCTGCCCCCCCTGCCCCCCTCCCCTCCCACTCCCCAACGGGAAAAATTCGAATCCCAAAGGACTGCCCCATTTGACGTCAGAAGGCTAAAGCGCCATGTAATCCCCCGCCAACAGGGACTGTTTTTCTCCGCGAGGGGAGGCGGCGGGAATGAAGACGACACGAAATCCTGGGCAAACACAGCCCGCAGAGAGACCTGTCGCATCGCTGGAGGACCTCCCTCCGCACGTGAACCACGTCGCGCAAACCTTCCGTCAATATTTTGCCTGGGGATAGAAGACAAAGGGGCTGGAAATCCGTGATTGTTGTGCTGGGGATCAGCGTAATAACAATCAACAAGTGGGACAAAGAAGCCCGGATCCCCATGGCCAACATGCACAAGCCCATCATCATCTCATCGGGTCTGTGATCACCGTCCGCCCGGAGAGTTTAAGGGCGGATACCGGTCGCATGGCGATCGTGTTGAGCAGTCTCGTCGGATGGAGGTGTCGCCGGCTGGGCTCAGGGGAGCGGGAGCCCTATCAAAGGGAGAGCACTCTGATGGTGTTGACTTCCTTATCTCGCTTTCCTCGTCCATGAGTTTTGAGATGCTTGAGCGGAGGTCTGGCTGTCCCCGGTTTTCGAAGTTTTAGCGTGATTGTTGTAGATCTCGGGATCTTATTGTCGCTCGAGTTGCACGTGTATTTCTTTGACCAGGCTCGGTTTAGGTCTGAGGTTCGGTGTGTTGTTGGGAATACTGCAGGTGTAACAGGGTCACGAGTAGGCTCATGCCCGTGTGTGTGTGTGTGTGTGTGTGTGTGTGTGCGCGTGCAAAATCAATCCTGATCTTAAAAGAAAGTAATATCACACTGTGGCCTACAAACTCATTCATTAACCGATCAGGGAAGAGGTTAAGATCGAACAGTACCGTGAGAGAGATCGTTCATAACTTTTTAAACATTCTTTTTCCCTACGACTTAACACAGCGAGCAGATACCTCTAAGTGTATAATATCTCTAACGTGTGCGTCATTACATGAAATAAAAAAGCTTTCTCTCTCTCTCTCTCTCTCTCTCTCTCTCTCTCTCTCTCTCTCTCTCTCTCTCTCTCTCTCTCCTGGAATCCAATTTTTAATGACGCCACAATTTCTCCATAAAGCTGACTTTCACGGCAGTTTTGCTGCTGTAGCCAGAAATAACCTTTCATCTTATCTGTGTCGACACATTCAAGTTGCTATTTTCCGGTCTTGTTATTAAAAAAAAAAAAAAAAAAAAAAAAAAAAAAAAAGGGATGAGGGATGATTGCTTCAGAAGAGAGATGAAAAGTTGGGCGGGCGCGCGCGCGTGCGCTCGCGCATGGCACTCATGTGTGTGTGTGTGTGTGTGTGTGTGTGTGTGGTGCATGCATGCATAAGCACGCGCGTTCGTGTGTGCATGTGTGTGTCTCTGTGTGTGAAAATATTTATTTCACCTGTCCGGGGTGTATCTCTCTCTCTCTCTCTCTCTCTCTCTCTCTCTCTCTATCCAAGCTGTATCTCTCTCTCTCTCTCTCCGTCTATCCAAGCTGTATCTCGTTAAGTGTTTGCGCGCGCATACGAGTGCGGATGTGATTGCTTCATATTGTGTGTGTGTGCGCGCGCTTACGCGTGCGTGTGTGCGTGCTTGCATGTGTGTGTATGTGCACGAGCGTGCTCATGTGTGTGTGTGTGTGTGTGTGTGTGCGCGCGTGTGTGTGTGCGCGTGTGTGTTTGCTTCTTCCATGTAGGCTAGGTTTTATCTGATTAATCTACAACATACACTCTATGGTGTGGATAATCTGCAATGCGCTCAAGCAAATACACATTTGCATGTATTTTTGAGCAACATATCATTACTCTGAACCTGCTAAATGAGTTCATTGCATTTATGTTTTGAACAACAAATTATTCTAAAGTTGCTACATGAATCCATTGCATGCATGTTTTGAACAACATGTCATTATTCTAAACCAGCTAGATGAATCCATTGCATGTATATTTTGAACAACATATAATTATTCTAAACCAGCCAGATGAATCCATTGCGTGTATATTTTGAACACGTTTCATGTATGTGTTGAACAACATGTCATTCTAAACCTGCTAGACGAATCCATTGCATTTGTGTGTTGAAAACATATTGTTATTCTACACCTGCTAGATGAATCATTGCATGTAGGCCTATGTTTTGAACAAGATATTATTATTCTAAATCTGCTAGATGAATCCATTGCGTTTATGTGTTGAACAACATATTATTCTAAACCTGTTAGATGAATCCATTGTATGTAGGCCTATGTTTTGAACAAGATATCATTATTCTAAATCTGCTAGAAGAATCCATTGCATGTATATTTTGAACTACACATCATTATTCTAAGTTTGCTCGATCAATCCATTGCATTTATGTTTTGAACAACATCTCATTTATTCTAACCCTGCTAGATAAATCCATTGTCTCAATCGATTACCGGGTTGCCGCCATATCAGCTGCATTTGGTGGTTCATCGTCACCGAGTCCTGCTTCAACCGCATCTGAAGATCAAGTCAAGTGTGAAGTGTGGAGGGAGTGGCCAAAGCTGATAACGGGAAAGACCCAGTGAAGCTGTTGGGGAGGGGTGGGGTTGGGGGGTGGGTGGAATTGCAGGTATGCTGCGCGCATAAAATTGCGATGGGGAAAATTGCATTTTTTTTTGCATGCGCTGATTTGGCACTACTACTACCGCCACTACCACCACTTTTCCCTTTAAGATTCAAAGCCCACGTAAGAACTTAACCATTCTCTTTGTGGTGGTGGTGGTCTTGTTATTGTTATCGTTGGTGGTGGTAGTGTCCCCCCCCCCCCCCACCCCCACCCCCCATTTTTTCAAGCTTCTTAAATTTACTATTAAGGATGAGGTGGAGTGAGTGTGGTGAGGGTAGGGTGGGGGTTGGGGGGATCAATATTCTTGCATCCCTCATCCCTCATCTGAGTTCTTTCCACTCAGTTTCCTCCACCCCGTGCGACTGAACTCTGACAGAGAGACTGCGCCGTGTTGTTTAGTTAGTTAATCAGGGGTACGTCAAGTTTCCCTCGTTTAAAAAAACCGGTGCAGGTAGGACTTGTTCAGCTCCTCATACTCTAAGGGGTGAGAGGGGTGGAGTGGGGTAAGGTAGGAAAAGGGGAAGGGGCGGGAGGGGGGGGGGGGGGGGCTGCATCCGGGTCATTACTCCTGGCGTTGATGCCTTTCTGCACTCACTTTCTGTCTGTCTGTCTGTCTCTGTGTGTGTGTGCGTGTGTGTGTGTGTGTGTGTGTGTGTGTGTCCTCGGCGCTGCTGTGATTCGAGCCTGCAACTTGTGAATGGTCAGGAGTCGGGATGTCTTTACCCACCTAGCTATTGGACCGCCGTTACACGTTGAAAACGTCACTATTTTGTTTGTTTGTTGTTTTGTTCATCATCGACTGGACCAGATCCAGCTGGAACATGCGTACAGCTGCTTTGGTCGTCGCCTTAGCGGTTCTGATTTCCTTGTTGTTATCAGAAAAAAGGAGAGGGTTTTTCCCCATGAGGTCATACCAACCTCCCCCCCCCCCCCCCCCCAACACCCACACACACACACACACACACACACACACACACACACACACACCCACTCCCCCGTCATCCCCATTGCTCCTCCCTCTATGGTGTGGACTTTTATTTGAAACCCAGATTTTCTCAAGCTGCTGGTTAGACTGGCATACTTCTCTCTCTCTCTCTCTCTCTCTCCTCTCTCTCTCCTCTCTCTCTCTCTCTCTCTCTCTCTCTCTCTCATATTCAACAAGTGCAGGCTAACAATTCCTCCGTCATGACGTTAATGACTTTGCAAAGACTTTAAGAAGAGAAAAGAAAAAAAGGGGGAAGGGACGGGTAAAAGAAAGAAAACGAGAATGAAAAAAGGGGGAAATATAAATATAAAACCTTTCACCAGCAGCATATGGAGACCATTGCAATCAATCTTGAACACACACACACGCACGCACGCACGCACGCACGATACGTGTGTGTGTGTGTGTATATATATATATTTGCATATATACGTTCAGGATGGTACACACACACACACACACACACACTCACACACACACGGAGAGAGACAGACAGAGACAGACATATATATATATATATATATATATATATATATATATATATATATATAAAATAGAATGGTAAAAGGAAGTTTTAAAATCGACAGGTCTGTTTCGAGCGCTGGCTCTGCTCAGGATGGTTTTGGGTTGTCTACTGCCCGGTGTTATATGGCCCAATGTCACTGTTTACACGTGCGGATTGGCTGCACGTGTGTTGCATCTTTTAGAAATGTTGTATGGTGATGCCCTTTTTTATGATTTTCCAAGATATGTTATAGTTTATTTTTTTGTCTTTAAGTCTCCAAATATATTTGCTCAGTTCTGTTTGGTTTTTGTATTTTTCTTTGTTGAATGACTGTTTATGGTTTGCGTACCTGGTTTTGAAGTGATTTTCAGTGATCCCTATGTATGTTTCTTTTTCATTTTCTGATGTCACAGTGGCTTGATATACAATGTTGTTATAGAGGCATTTGTTGCTTAAGGGACACTGTTCTTTTTTAGTACAATTGCAGGATTTCCTTTCTTCACCCTTCTTTGCTGTGTTGCTTTTCATTTTGTTGGATGAATCAATTATATTTTTAAGGTTAGGCATGCATAAATATGATAGTTTGATGGTGTTCTTGTTGAATATTTTGGACAATTTTGTGTTCTTTTGGGAAGGATGCTGTCAAAATTTTGAAGAATTCTTTCCCTACGTTTGTTTTTGACTCGTCCATCATATGGAGGGGTTGTACCATGTGATTTTCCTTTTCCTGCTTTTTTTTGTTTTTGTTCATGTTATCTGGGTTGTATTGTAGTTCAACATTTCTAACAGATGCAACCTATGTTCAACAGAAAAATGGTTAATACTATGCAAACCACACTTAGCAACTCTAAATACTAAAGTAGAAATAGTACACAACTGCAGGCACAAATGGAAATCGTTGTCAGCAAACGCAACCTGAACTGTAAACAACCTGAAAACCGAACAACACGTGCAGCCAATCCGCACGTGTAAACAGTGACATTGGGCCATATAACACCGGCAGTAGACAACCTTGGGGAGCAACATCTGTTAAAAATAGTATGATAAAAGGAAGTTTTAAAAATCACACAGATCTGTTTCGAGCCAGCGCTCTCGTCAGGATGGTTTTGGGGCGCCTACTGCCGGTGTTATATGGCCTGATGTCACTGTTTGCACGTGCGGATTGGCTGCACGTATTGTTCGTTTTTTTGGGGTTGTTTACAGTTCAGGGTGCGTTTGCTGACAACGATTTCCATTTGTGCCTGCAGTTGTTACTATTTCTACTTTAGTATTTAGGGTTGCTAAGTATGGTTTGCATAGTATTAACCATTTTTCTGTTGAACATAGGTTGCATCTTTTTGAAATGTTGTTGTATGGTGATGCCCTTTTTATGATTTTCCAGGATATGTTATAGTTTATTTTTTTGTCTTTAAGTCTCCAAATATATTTGCTCAGTTCTGTTTGGTTTTTGTATTTTTTCTTTGTTGAATGACTGTTTATGGTTTGCGTATCTGGTTTTGAAGTGATTTTCAGTGATCCCTATGTATGTTTCTTTTTCATTTTCTGATGTCACAGTGGCTTGGTATACAATGTTGTTAGAGGCATTTGTTGCTTAAGGGACACTGTTCTTTTTTTTAGCACAATTGCAGGATTTCCTTTCTTCACCCTTCTTTGCTGTGTTGCTTTTCATTTTGTTGGATGAATCAATTATATTTTTAAGGTTAGGCATGCATGAATATGATAGTTTGATGGTGTTCTTGTTGAATATTTGGACACAATTTGTGTGTTCTTTTGGGAAGGATGCTGTCAAAATTTTGAAAAATTCTTTTCCTACGTTTGTTTTTACTCGTCCATCATATGGAGGGAGGGTTGTACCATGTGATTTTCCTTTTCCTGCTTTTTTTTTTTTTTGTTCATGTTGTTATCTGGGTTGTATTGTGTAGTTTGTAGCTGTAACCCTTTTTTTTGCAATGCCTCTTGGTATTATTCTGCTGCTGCATTGTTGAATACTCTTTCATTATGTGACAGATTAGATAATCTCTGTGTTTATGCCATTGGTATATGGTTTTTAGTATAGATGGGGGGTGGTTGCTATTGATGTTTACATAAATGGGTGTGTCATTAGGTTTCTTGTATGGTTTATATATGTGGTTGTTGAGGTCAAGTGTTATGTCTAAGTAGTTCACTACCTTTTTGTTTGCTTCGATGGTGATTTTTAAGTTATGGTTTTGGAAAATTTTGCATAGTTCTTTTTTCTTGTTTTCAATGGTTCTTGGATTGTTTTTTTTAGCGCGGCGAGGCCGTCGTCTCTGTACAGTCCGACTTGTTTTCCCGAGTTGCTTTTGGATGTTGGATAGTATAAACAGTCCGACTAGTTCGCATGTTTCGGCACCGTCATACGATCCCATGGTCACATCAAATGTTGAGTTTTTTTTATTCGTTTTCTTGATCCATGTATCATTTCTGCTGTAGAGTAAAGTTTTCTTGGTGTGGAAAATGATTTCCATTTCTGACCCTGTTATGTCTGTGTGTTTATTAGCAAATTTCAGAGCTTTAGTGAGTAGCTCTTCGTCTATGGATGGGTAGAAGTCTACTATGTCGAATGTGATGAATACTGTGTGTTCTTCTGTTTGTTAAGGTTTTTGAACCATTGGATAACTTCATATGTGTTCTTCCAGAGGTTGTATTCAGTGTTTGATTTTATGTTTTTTTATGGCTTTTTCTAAGATTTTCTTACTTATTTTGCCCAGTTCAGATTTAGATGGGTTTATTAGTCTACATGTTGGTTGTTGTGGAAATTGGGTTTATGGTCTTTAAGGGTTATGAAGGCTTTTTTTATTGCAGTTGTTTCCACCCTGTCACCTAGATCCATGTGGTGTACGAGTTCTTTTTCTTTTTTTCGGATGTTGTTGTGTATGGTTTTATCAGCTTTTTTGTAGTTTTTCTGAATGTTTTTATCAAGAAGTTGTGAGTACTCGTTTGGTTCCATTTTGTAGTAGTATTACTGGTTTTGTCAGCCTTCACGAATATTTTTTTTATCATTTTGTATTTGTTTTATTTCATTTTTTAATGATGTTTGGAAATCGTTGTTTGATTTTTTGAATTCTATGTTGGCTATCATTCTTTTCATTTTATCCTCAAAGATTTCATTTCATCTATGGCTGGTGGAGATCGCCATGATTTGAAGTCATATGTGTTTTTTTGTCCTCTTTTTTTGCATTCGGATTCAGGAAGAAAAATGCTTTCCATCTCATGTTTCGTACGAATTTTTCAGTTTGTTCTATTAATCTTTTTAAGTAGAACTGCGGGTTGGAAAATGGTATATTTTTTTGTCGATTGTCTAAAATTAATTTCCTCCATTTTGAAATTCACCAGGCCACAGTGCTCAACTTGAGGAGCTATTATTAAAAATACTGCTAAAACGCCTAATAAAAATCTTAAGGTGCTCAACCCCTTGGGGAGCAACATCTGTTAAAAAAATAGTATGATAAAAAGAAGTTTTAAAAATCAACAGATCTGTTTCGAGCCAGCGCTCTCTCGTCAGGATGGTTTTGGGGCGCCTACTGCCGGTGTTATATGGCCTGATGTCACTGTTTGCACGTGCGGATTGGCTGCACGTATTGTTCGTTTTTTGGGGGTTGTTTACAGTTCAGGGTGCGTTTGCTGACAACGATTTCCATTTGTGCCTGCAGTTGTTTACTATTTCTACTTTAGTATTTAGGGTTGCTAAGTATGGTTTGCATAGTATTAACCATTTTTCTGTTGAACATAGGTTGCATCTTTTTGAAATGTTGTTGTATGGTGATGCCCTTTTTATGATTTTCCAGGATATGTTATAGTTATTTTTTTTTTTTGTCTTTAAGTCCAAATATATTTGCTCAGTTCTGTTTGGTTTTTGTATTTTTCTTTGTTGAATGACTGTTTATGGTTTGCGTATCTGGTTTTGAAGTGATTTTCAGTGATCCCTATGTATGTTTCTTTTTCATTTTCTGATGTCACAGTGGCTTGGTATACAATGTTGTTATAGAGGCATTTGTTGCTTAAGGGACACTGTTTTTTTTTAGCACAATTGCAGGATTTCCTTTCTTCACCCTTCTTTGCTGTGTTGCTTTTCATTTTGTTGGATGAATCAATTATATTTTTAAGGTTAGGCATGCATGAATATGATAGTTTGATGGTGTTCTTGTTGAATATTTTGGACAATTTGTGTTCTTTTGGGAAGGATGCTGTCAAAATTTTGAAAAATTCTTTTCCTACGTTTGTTTTTACTCGTCCATCATATGGAGGGTTGTACCATGTGATTTTCCTTTTCCTGCTTTTTTTTTTTTTGTTCATGTTGTTTATCTGGGTTGTATTGTAGTTTGTAGCTGTAACCACTTTTTTGCAATGCCTCTTGGTATTCTGCTGCTGCATTGTTGAATACTCTTTCATTATGTGACAGATTAGATAATCTCTTGTTTATGCCATTGGGTATGGTTTTTAGTATAGATGGTGGGTGGTTGCTATTGATGTTTACATAAATGGGTGTGTCATAGGTTTCTTGTATGGTTTTTATATATGTGGTTGTTGAGGTCAAGTGTTATGTCTAAGTAGTTCACTACCTTTTTGTTTGCTTCGATGGTGATTTTTAAGTTATATGGTTTTGGAAAATTTTGCATAGTTCTTTTTTTCTTGTTTTCAATGGTTCTTGGATTTGTTTTAGCGCGGCGAGGCCGTCGTCTCTGTACAGTCCGACTTGTTTTCCGAGTTTGCTTTTGGATGTTGGATAGTATAAACAGTCCGACTAGTTCGCATGTTTCGGCACCGTCATACGATCCCATGTCACATCAAATGTTGAGTTTTTATTCGTTTTCTTGATCCATGTATCATTTCTGCTGTAGAGTAAGTTTTTCTTGGTGTGGAAAATGATTTCCATTTCTGACCCTGTTATGTCTGTGTTTATTAGCAAATTTCAGAGCTTTAGTGAGTAGCTCTTCGTCTATGGATGGGTAGAAGTCTACTATGTCGAATGTGATGAATACTGTGTTCTTCTGTTTGTTAAGTTTTTGAACCATTGGATAACTTCATATGTGTTCTTCCAGAGTAGTGAATTCAGTGTTTGATTTTATCAACAACCACAATTTATAAACCTATGGCAAAGGCTTTTTTTTTTGAACTAAGATTTTCTTACTATTTACAAGAAACCTAATGACACACCCATTTATGTAAACATCAATAGCAACCACCCACCATCTATACTAAAAACATACCCAATGGCATAAACAAGAGATTATCTAATCTGTCACATAATGAAAGAGTATTCAACAATGCAGCAGCAGAATACCAAGAGGCATTGCAAAAAAGTGGTTACAGCTACAAACTACAATACAACCCAGATAACAACATGAACAAAAACAAAAAAAGCAGGAAAAGGAAATCACATCACATGGTACAACCCTCCATATGATGGACGAGTAAAAACAAACGTAGGAAAAGAATTTTTCAAAATTTTGACAGCATCCTTCCCAAAGAACACAAATTGTCCAAAATATTCAACAAGAACACCATCAAACTATCATATTCATGCATGCCTAACCTTAAAAATATAATTGATTCATCCAACAAAATGAAAAGCAACACAGCAAAGAAGGGTGAAGAAAGGAAATCCTGCAATTGTGCTAAAAAGAACAGTGTCCCTTAAGCAGCACAAATGCCTCTATAACAACATTGTATACCAAGCCACTGTGACATCAGAAAATGAAAAAAAGAAACATACATAGGGATCACTGAAAATCACTTCAAAACCAGATACGCAAACCATAAACAGTCATTCAACAAAGAAAAATACAAAAACCAAACAGAACTGAGCAAATATATTTGGAGACTTAAAGACAAAAAAATATAAACTATAACATATCCTGGAAAATCATAAAAAGGGCATCACCATACAACAACATTTCAAAAAGATGCAACCTATGTTCAACAGAAAAATGGTTAATACTATGCAAACCATACTTAGCAACCCTAAATACTAAAGTAGAAATAGTAAACAACTGCAGGCACAAATGGAAATCGTTGTCAGCAAACGCACCCTGAACTGTAAACAACCCCAAAAAACCGAACAATACGTGCAGCCAATCCGCACGTGCAAACAGTGACATCAGGCCATATAACACCGGCAGTAGGCGCCCCAAAACCATCCTGACGAGAGCGCTGGCTCGAAACAGATCTGTTTTTTTTTAAAACTTCCTTTTATCATCCTACTTTTTAACAGATGTTGCTCCCAAGGGGTTGAGCACCTTAAGATTTTTATTAGGCGTTTTTTAGCAGTAGTATTTTAAATATAGCTCCTCAGTTGAGCACTGTGGCCTGGTGAATTTCAAAATGGAGGAAATTAAATTTTAGACAATCGACAAAAAATATACCATTTTTCCAACCCGCAGTTCTACTTAAAAAGATTAATAGAACAAACTGAAAAATTCGTACGAAACATGAGATGGAAAGCATTTTTTTCTTCCTCCGAATGCAAAAAAAGAGGACAAAAACACATATGACTTCAAATCATGGCGATCTCCACCAGCCATAGATGAAATGAAATCTTTTGAGGATAAAATGAAAAGAATGATAGCCAACATAGAATTCAAAAAATCAAACAACGATTTCCAAACATCATTAAAAATGAAATAAAACAAATACAAAATGATAAAAAAAATATTCGTGAAGGCTGACAAAACCAGTAATTACTACAAAATGGAACCAAACGAGTACTCACAACTTCTTGATAAAAACATTCAGAAAAACTACAAAAAAGCTGATAAAACCATACACAACAACATCCGAAAAAAAAGAAAAAGAAACTCGTACACCACATGGATCTAGGTGACAGGGTGGAAACAACTGCAATAAAAGAAGCCTTCATAACCCTTAAAGACCATAAACCCCATTTCCACAACAACCCAACATGTAGACTAATAAACCCATCTAAATCTGAACTGGGCAAAATAAGTAAGAAAATCTTAGAAAAAGCCAAAAAAAAAACATAAAATCAAACACTGAATACAACCTCTGGAAGAACACATATGAAGTTATCCAATGGTTCAAAAACCTTAACAAACAGAAGAACACAGTATTCATCACATTCGACATAGTAGACTTCTACCCATCCATAGACGAAGAGCTACTCACTAAAGCTCTGAAATTTGCTAATAAACACACAGACATAACAGGGTCAGAAATGGAAATCATTTTCCACACCAAGAAAACTTTACTCTACAGCAGAAATGATACATGGATCAAGAAAACGAATAAAAACTCAACATTTGATGTGACCATGGGATCGTATGACGGTGCCGAAACATGCGAACTAGTCGGACTGTTTTTATACTATCCAACATCCAAAAGCAACTCGGAAAAAAACTATGCAAAATTTTCCAAAACCAACTTAAAAATCACCATCGAAGCAAACAAAAAAAGGTAGTGAACTACTTAGACATAACAAACACTTGACCCTCAACAACCACACCATATATAAACCATACAAGAACCTAATGACACACCCATTTATGTAAACATCAATAGCAACCACCCACCATCTATACTAAAAACCATACCCAATGGCATAAACAAGAGATTATCTAATCTGTCACACATAATGAAAGAGTATTCAACAATGCAGCAGCAGCAGCAGAATACCAAGAGGCAATTGCAAAAAAAAAGTGGTTACAGCTACAAACTACAATACAACCCAGATAACAACATGAACAAAAACAAAAAAAAAGCACAGGAAAAGGAAAATCACATGGTACAACCCTCCATATGAGGGACGAGTAAAAACAAACGTAGGAAAAGAATTTTTTCAAAATTTTGACAGCATCCTTCCCAAAAGAACACAAATTGTCCAAAAATATTCAACAAGAAAACACCATCAAACTATCATATTCATGCATGCCTAACCTTAAAAATATAATTGATTCATCCAACAAAATGAAAAGCAACACAGCAAAGAAGGGTGAAGAAAGGAAATCCTGCAATTGTGCTAAAAAAGAACAGTGTCCCTTAAGCAACAAATGCCTCTATAACAACATTGTATACCAAGCCACTGTGACATCAGAAAATGAAAAAGAAACATACATAGGGATCACTGAAAAATCACTTCAAAACCAGATACGCAAACCATAAACAGTCATTCAACAAAAAAAAAAATACAAAACCAAACAGAACTGAGCAAAATATATTTGGAGACTTAAAGACAAAAAAATAAACTATAAACATATCCTGGAAAATCATAAAAAGGGCATCACCATACAACAACATTTCAAAAAGATGCAACCTATGTTCAACAGAAAAATGGTTATACTATGCAAACCATACTTAGCACCCTAAATACTAAAGTAGAAATAGTAAACAACTGCAGGGCACAAATGGAAATCGTTGTCAGCAAACGCACCCTGAACTGTAAAACAACCAAAAAAAAACCGAACAATACGTGCAGCCAATCCCGCACGTGCAAACAGTGACATCAGGCCATATAACACCGGCAGTAGGCGCCCCAAAACCATCCTGACACTTTGTTGTGATTGCTTAGTAACCTGACAAAACGATACAATGAAGGTGTGGATATCACCTTGGCCGCGGGGTGTAGACGTTCACGTTCAACGTTAACACAGACCACCTTCAACTCGCCAGCTGCTGTGGGGAGAGAAGAAGCCGCGGTCTTCACTGTGGGGATGGAGGGAAGTGACCTGTTCATCATCATTCCTCTCGTAGCACATCGTGGTGGGTATGGTTCTGTGTTTAGGAGCATTTTGTTCTACTCTATGCCAGAGGCCCACACCTGAGTGAGGGAGGATCTCTGTCTGTCTGTCTGCCTCTGTCTGTCTGTCTGTCTGTCTCTCTCTCTCTCTCTCACACACACACACACACACACAAACACACACATGCGCACACAACACACGTGCACGCATGCACACTCACACACGCACACATACATAACCACGCACGAACACGACGATGACAGGTACAACCCTCCATATGAAGGTGACGTTCACACGGTAGGGAAAGATGCTCCAGCACGCATTCCAACACACTGGCATCCGGACACATTGTCACACTGGCAACAAACACCATTTACTATCATGTGCACTACATGTGGTGCCGTTCCGGGCATAACAACGGCATAGATGATCCCAGCAACACTTTGCGGCACAAGCGCTCGAGTACACATCTTTGACATTGTAATGGGTTCCTCCGCCCCATACACATTTTACTATATATATATAGGCGAGCACACACATACACTCTGTGACACTATGCAACCCCACACGCACACAGACACCACACACACACACCACACACACACACACACGACACCACCCCGTCATGCCTGACACACTGAGTGGTACAAAACGTGCAACCCAATGGCACAAACCAAACTAAAACAACTCATTCCGCGTCTCTCTCTACTCTGCAAATCTATCGTTGACTACTCTTTCACCGTCTTCACATCTGTAACTACGCACTGCTGTACGTCAGGTTGTTGTGACACATTCAAGCGCTATGAAAATCGTGTGCCTTTACGTGTATGTGGGTTGGTGAAATGTTATGCGCAAAAGTGTCTGGTGTTGGGTGGTTTGTGTCTGGGCGTTGTGGTTGTCCCAGTTTTGGGTGTGATGCCATCACTGTTGGGCCCTCATTTGGTATCTAGGAATGCACCATGATGCTCCCTGTGCCGTTGCGTCTTAGCTTCTTGTGTTATCATAATAGGCGCCGTATGTCGACATGAGAACGCATCAAGTCTTCTGGTGTGTACATCGACGGGGTGTGTGCGGTGTGTGTGCGGTGTGTGGGTGTAGTGTGTGATGGTGTTAGTGTGGTGGTTCGGGTAACTGTCGACCTTTGGGGCCGGCAAGCGCGTCGTGGCGTGGCGGCGTTATTGCATAACTGCGTGCGTGTGCAAAATGGTACTGCGGGGTCGGTGGGGAAGGTGGGTGCGCGGGCTTGCAGTGGATGGTGCTGTGCAAAAATTAATGTGTTGTGTGCTGGAGGCTTTACAAAGTGCATCCTGATCAGCGTCATGTGATCAATCGGTACCGTGGAGAATTTGAATCGAAGGGAAAGATTCATAGGTTTGATCGTCCGAACGGACAGTTTCGATGTAGGCACCATATCTTGACTTTGTAGTTCAAACCACCACACGCACTACCGCATCACACATGCACACCACCGCCTCTAACCACACTACTAAAAAAACATGCAAAAGACATAAAAACCGAGACACACGGGAGGGGGGGGCGGCCTGTGTTTATTTCATCGTGCGGGCGCCGCTCTCGAGAGTCTCTCTCGCATAACTTCTCTCGTTCCGCGCTCGAGCTCTCAGCGGCGCAGTCCTCTGCCCACGGGCACCCCCGAGCCATCGCCCCTTCCTGCCACGGTTCCCGCAATGATGACTGTAGCCATCTGGTCGCAGGTCGAGTGAGTCTTCATTGCGGAAAAAAAGGAAAAGTTGAGTATGTAGTGAACATGACGATTATGCGTGGCGAACTAGCTAATATGCTCTTACCGACTCTGGCACCCGCACAGGCATAACTTCTGCAGCTGGAGTTTGGCTTATATGTCTAAAGACTATCCCGGAAATCAATAAGCGCCTTAGAGTACACGAAGAGGTCGCGTTGCAAAGCATTCCCTCTGGCGACTTCAAAAGTAGTACTAAGGAGAGGCTAACTAGCTTACAGGGCCGATTTCCTGTGCGTCAGCACGATGATCATAACAAATAATAAAAATAATAATGATACTAAAGGATATTCAGTAATCACTGGCGGAATGTAAGAATATTGCCAATGGGTGCACTAGTATAATGAGTTGCGTGAAATGATGTGGCGTTGACTGCTTGTGGTATGTGTGTTGTACTGTCAGATCCCTCGTGTGACAGCCTGGCACCTGTTTTGAACTCAGCACACGCCGTGCAATACGCCCTCTGACCTCGCGCACACGCGAGCACGCCCGCGCGCGCGGGCGCAGCACACACACCACACACACGCGCACACGCACACGCACCACGCATCAC
>JADBJO010004653.1:50000-55000 GCA_016801955.1 Conus betulinus
GTACTATATTACTGCGTATGGTTTTGGTACGTTCAGGAAAAAAGCATGTGTTGTTTAGTTACGTCTACGCACATCCACTCCGTTGGATAAATAGTCACTATATATTCTTTTATTTTTTTTTTTTTTGTGTTGAAAATATACATATTATAATTGAAATGAAATTAATCAAGTTTTAAAAAATCAAGCAAGAAATCTGAAATATGACAAGTTAAAGGGAAGAAAACCAGCGACTAAATAAAACCCAAAGGTTAAAAGAAAAAAAAAAAAAAAAAAAAAGAAAAGAAAAAAGACAGATGAGGGGGGGGAAGAAAAAAAAAGAGCAAAGGAGGAGGAGGAGGCGAGCAAGACGTGGAAGACGACGTAACACACGTAGCTTTAGGGGCCGTTAAAAAGATCGTCTGCTGACTGGGTTGCCACCCAGTTATTTTCGTTCTCTTATTTGTTTACGGAGAGAAGGCCGTCGTCAGTTTCACCCATTTGGATACCTGCAGTGCCAGAGAGTCTGAACAGAGGGGAGGCAGAGGGGCGTTGGGGGGAGGGGGGGGGGGGAGGATGGATGGAGGAGGCGGGCGGAAGAGAGAGAGGGGGGGGGGGATGGAGAGGGAGGTTGGGGGGAGGAAGAGGCGGGGCGAGGGGGGGGGATCTAGATGGAAAAAAGAGAGAGAGGGAGGGGGGGGGGGGGGGTGGTAAAGGGGGTGCGGAGAAGGAGGGGGGCCAGGGGGAGAAGAGGGAGAGAGGAGAGAGAGAGAGAGGAGGCGGAGAAGAGAGAGGGAGAGAGAGAGGGAGAGAGAGGAGAGGAGAGGGGAGACAGATGAGAGAGAGAGAGAGAGAGAGAGAGACAGAGAGAGACATGACAGACAGACAGATGAGGAGAGAGATGGGGAATGGGGTGGGATGGGGGTGCGAGTTGGTAGAGAGAGAGAGAGAGAGAGAGAGAGAGAGAGAGAGGAGAGAGAGAGAGAGAGAGAGAGGATGGGGGAAGGAAGTGGATGGAAGAAGGTGTGCGCGTGCGAGCGTGCGTAAGCGCACGTGTGTGCGCACGTGCTTATCTCTCTCTCTTTCTCTCTCTCTCTCTCTCTGGGTGTGGGTGTGGGTGAGATGGGGTCAAAGAGAAAGAGTGGGTATTGACTTTTTGTGTAAGAGAAAGGTAGTCTTGTGTCCAACTTCTACACACACACACCACACACACACACCACACACACACACACACACACACACACACATGCGCGCGCAAGCACACACGCACGCACACACACAAATGCACTCACGCACGCACGTACCCGCACCGCACTCACACACATACACAACAACACATGTAGACTTTCATTTACTGATGTGATTTAGAAATGTGTTGAAATGCGTGTAGTATTTAAGCTAGAATTAATTTTTACACTACTTTAAAACAAAAAACAAACAAACAACAACAACACAAAAAAAACACACACACACAAACAACCCCCCCCCCCCCCCCCCCCCCCTCCTCCCCCAAAAAACAACAACAACAAAAAAACTGATTTCACCATCATATCATTCTGTAACACGATAAGGACAGAGGTGAATATATATTCTTATTTCAACATCATATCATCCTTTAACACGATGAGGACAGAGGTCAATATATGTCCTTACTTTACAATCATATCATCCTATAACACGATAAGAAAAGAGGCCAATATATGTCCTTATCCTACTGCAATATTATCCTATAATACGATGAGGACAGAGGTCAACATATGTACTTATTTCATCATCAATTCATCCTTTAACGCTATTAGGACAGCGGTCAGTGTGTGGCCTTACTTCACCTTCATGTTGTCCTTTAACACGATGAGGACAGAGGCGAATGCATGGCCTGATTTCATCGTCATATCAACCTTTATCACGATGAGGACAGAGGTCAATATGTGTCCTGATCTCACCATCATGTCAACCTTTAACACGATGAGGACAGAGGTCAATATGTGTCCTGATTTCACCATCATGTCAACCTTTTATCATGATGAGGACAGAGGTCAATATGTGTCCTGATCTCACCGTCATGTCAACCTTTATCACGATGAGGACAGGGGTCAGTATGTGTCCTGATCACACCGTCATGTCAACCTTTAACACGATGAGGACAGAGGTCAATATGTGTCCTGATCTCACCATCATGTCAACCTTTATCACGATGAGGACAGAGGTCAATATGTGTCCTGATCTCACCATCATGTCAACCTTTATCACGATGAGGACAGGGGTCAGTATGTGTCCTGATCTCACCATCATGTCAACCTTAACACGATGAGGACAGAGGTCAATATGTGTCCTGATCTCACCATCATGTCAACCTTTAACACGATGAGGACAGAGGTCAGTATGTGTGTCCTGATCTCACCGTCATGTCAACAGGTCAATATGTGTCCTGATTTCACCGTCATGTCAAGCTTTATCACGATGGACAGAGGTCAATATGTGTCCTGATTTCACCGTCATGCCAACCTTTATCACGATGAGGACAGAGGTCAATATGTGTCCTGATTTCACCATCATGTCAACCTTTATCACGATGAGGACAGAGGTCAATATGTGTCCTGATCTCACCGTCATGTCAACCTTTATCACGATGAGGACAGGGGTCAATATGTGTCCTGATCTCACCATCATGTCAACCTTTAACACGATGAGGACAGAGGTCAATATGTGTCCTGATCTCACCATCATGTCAACCTTTAACACGATGAGGACAGAGGTCAGTATGTGTCCTGATCTCACCATCATGTCATCCTTTAACACGATGAGGACAAAGGTCAATATGTGTCCTGATCTCACCATCATGTCAACCTTTATCACGATGAGGACAGAGGTCAACATATGTACTTATTTCATCATCAATTCATCCTTTAACACTATTAGGACAGCGGTCAGTGTTGGCCTTACTTCACCTTCATGTTGTCCTTTAACACGATGAGTCAGAGGCGAATGCATGGCCTGATTTCATCGTCATATCAACCTTTATCACGATGAGGACAGAGGTCAATATGTGTCCTGATTTCACCATCATGTCAACCCTTTATCACGATGAGGACAGAGGTCAATATGTGTCCTGATTTCACCGTCATGTCAACCTTTATCACGATGAGGATAGAGGTCAATATGTGTCCTGATCTCACCGTCATGTCAACCTTTATCACGATGAGGACAGAGGTCAATATGTGTCCTGATCTCACCGTCATGTCAACCTTTATCACGATGAGGACAGAGGTCATATGTGTCCTGACCGTCATGTCAATATGTGTCCTGATTTCACCGTCATGTCAACCTTTATCACGATGAGGACAGAGGTCAATATGTGTCCTGATTTCACCGTCATGTCAACCTTTATCACGATGAGGACAGAGGTCAATATGTGTCTTGATCTCACCGTCATGTCAACCTTTTATCACAATGAGGACAGAGGTCAACATGTGTCCTGATTTCACCGTCATGTCAACCTTTAACACGATGAGGACAGAGGTCAATATGTGTCCTGATTTCACCATCATGTCAACCTTTATCACGATGAGGACAGAGGTCAATATGTGTCCTGATCTCACCGTCATGTCAACCTTTATCACGATGAGGACAGAGGTCAACATGTGTCATGATTTCACCATTAACACGATTATTGAGGACAGAGGTGCATAATGTAGCCTTATTTCATTACTATGATAATCCTTTAACACGATTAGGACAGGGGAGAATGTGTGGCCTGATTTCACAACCGTAATCATCCCTTGACCCAGGCTATGTGCCGGTTAGTCCTCGGGTAACATCATGATCGTGACAGACACACAAACAATAGCGCTGTAACTGAATGTTCATCGCAGCATTTCAGTAAGCAATGGGGCATTCACGACTGTGCTTGTCTCCTCCCTAAATCTAAATTCCATTGAGGTGTATGCCGGGTTTTGGGGAAGGAAAGAGATAGGGGAGTGTGAGTGGGAGGGAGGATGGGGGGTGGGGGGGGGGGGGGGGGGGGGGGGGGGGGGCTGGTTTTCCTAACCAACGCTCACATGGAGAACAGAAACTCCCATGTTGGTATCTGATCTTCAGCGTGTGTACAGGCCACACGCCACAATTAGGGTTTGTATGAAATCACTATCGTATTCATGCCAACGTTTTGAGGCGTAGCATTAATTTGAGCCCCAAGATGATGATCAGTTCACTTGTTTTTTAGGGATTTCTGCTGATGAAATAATTCACAATGTAGTAATACACGAGCTGCTTCTTACGTGAGGCCACATTTTGGGCCTTCGCACTCACCCATGATCCTATCTTTGCGACAGGTGGTTCCCCCCCCCCCCCCCCCCTCTCCCCCCTCAAAATAGTCCTTTTCCTTTCACTTCCATCTGTCTGCTTGGAACCACCTGGCATGTGGGCTTATGAAAGAAAAGAACGTGAATCAACTCTCAGACACAATAAAACATTCTCAAAGCAAGAAGAATTATGTCATTCTATAAATACTCGATTCCTTAAGGAAGGCCTTCACGCATTAATGTTTTTGGTGTACAGCCACCTACGAAGTTGATTTGGCCGTTAGAAGGTCTTCACAGATGTTGACCCGAAAGATGAAGAAGAACCCCCGCTCCACATTTCATCAACGAGGCATTGCAGGAATTCGAACCCGCGACGCACGAAATTGAGGATGCGGTGAATTAAAGGACCACCCGGCTATCGCTACACGTTACACCTACCGCAGCACACAAAGGTGAGGGTTGGTACCTACAGGTAAGAAGCCGGTCATGTAATTATGTCCTGAAATCCCAAAGAAGCAGCCTGCTAACGGCTGGTCAGCTTGGAGCGAAGGGAAAAGGCAGTCAGGCCTTTGTCATGTGAACACTTGTTGATCAGCCCTGTATTAGTATCATTACGCGCCTGCTCACAACCCCCTCCACATTGTTACAAACGCACATCCCATGCCCATAAACAATACATTCGTCAGTCTACCTGGACCTATCCCTCTCTCGCTATTTACCCCC
>JADBJO010004653.1:57500-75000 GCA_016801955.1 Conus betulinus
GAGGGGCTTGTGTGTGTGTGTGTGTCACTGTGTGTGAGTGTGTGTGTGTGTGTGTGTGTGTTGCCGACGGGAGTCAATTTCGCCAAAGGGTAAAAAAACGGTTCACTGTACAAATCTAAATAGTCAAATTAATTATTAATCTCGACGTCAAATTCCCACGACAAAATACGACGACGAAAAAGAAAAGAAGGGGAAATTAAAGTTGAATTATCCGTTATTGTCTACACCGTTGTTTGTTGCATGTGCATAGAATTTCACTGGTGAAAAGACGTGCTCATCAGTTCAGAACTAAATCATGCAGGAAGAAATTCTAGGGAAGAGCTTGACAATGGAAGCCTCCCTTAGATAAGTGTTTCGGCCCCAAGTTCCTTACACTTTAAGGCGACCGGGCCGCATCCAGGTCATGACTCCAAGATGCCCTTCTGCTGCCAGCTTTTTTCCCCTGGCGTTGTCGGGACTTGAACCAGCATTTTTTTTTGGATGGGTGGGCGTCTCAAGGCGTGCCATTTTAGGCGGATGTCTTACTCCATTGCTGACGGGACACCTGTTCTAAGGTGGGAAATTTAAGCCATATGAAGTTCGCTTTTGTTCCTCCTCAACCAGATCCAGCTGGAAACTCTTTACGGCTGCCTCTGCCATTGCCCTCAGGGTTCTGGTCCTCTTCTTACCTGCAATCCCGAGCTGTTTCTTGAGGTCATAGGCTGATGAGCCTACCAATGCCCTTGCTCCAACGTCTATGTCGAGAGCCTGGGCTGGAAGCCGGATTCCCTCAAGCTGCTCCCTAGACTCGTATACTTATTGTATAGGTCCTGTGTAGGTGAGCTTGCTCCACTCTGCTTTCGTATGGCACATTAAGTTCGATCAGGACATTTGTTTTGATGAATCTGATAATAATAATAATAATTTATCATTATTAACCCGGCACCAAAGGTGTGCGTTTTTTTAAACATTTTGAACACATATTAGCGACGGTATTTCATCATGTTTTGTTTGTTCGTTTGTTTTTCTCCTTACGCGCGTTTCGGTTTGCTGTCCGTTTTGTGACGGCACTGTTAGCGAAACCACCCCGCCGTGTGCCGAGTTCCAGCAAAGCAGTGCTAAGGACGTGACCTGCATTAAAGTGACTCGGCAACTGCGCTGCGTCTCCTCAGGTCCATTCCCTGGACATACGAAAAAACCCCATTCCGTGCACATACGAAGAACCCCATTCCCTGCATACACGAAGAATCCCATTCCCTGCAGATACGAAAAAAAAAACCCAGTTCCCTGCGCATACGAAGAACCCCGTTCCCTGCACATGCGAAGAACCCCGTTCCCTGTACACACGAAGAACCCCATTCCCTGTACACACGAAAACCCCATTCCCTGTACACACGGAGAACCCCATTCCCTGCACACACGAAGAACCCCATTCCCTGCACACACGAAGAACCCCATTCCCTGTACAAACAAAGAACCCCACTTCCTGGACACACGGAGAACCCCATTCTCTGTACACACGAAGAACCCCATTCCCTGCACACACGAAGAACCCCATTCCCTGTACAAACAAAGAACCCCACTTCCTGGACACACATAGACCAAAGCATCGAACAATTCCCCTTCAGGTTATCCCTTTCCTCTCCCCACCCCCCTCCCCTCTGACAACCTTCAGATGCAACTGCATAACTGCATGATCTCTGGACATTGGCAGTTATCATCATCATCATAATCATCATCTTCATCATTGTCGTCGTCATTATTGTCGTCGTCGTCATTATTGTCGTCGTCGTTGTCGTCGTCGTCATCATCATCGATCTGATCATTATCATCATCATCATCACCATCGTCCTTGTCGTCGTCGTCGTCGTCGTCGTCGTCGTCGTCGTCGTCGTCGTCGTTGTCATTGTCGTTGTTTCGTCATCGTCCTTGTCGTCATCATAATCATCATCATCATCATCATCGTCATGTTATTTCCAATTGGTCTTATTTCAGGGTGTCAGGGACAAATATATGAACAGCAACATTGCTGCTTTTTTGGGGTGGGTAGGTGATGGTGGTGGTGATGTCTGTGTTCGGAGTGGGGTAGGGGAGGATAGGGGAAGGGTTTCAAGTACGGCAATTGGTTATGGGAGGGTGAGGGATGGGCTGGTGGTGGATGCTTGACAATGCCCACATTGCAACCCATACGGACATACGAACAGCAGTATTGCTGCTTTTTGGGGTGGGGTGGAAGATGAGATGGGTGGTGGGTGGTGGAGGTGGTGGTCGTGGTAATGGGGATGTATGTGCAGGTGCATACTGGTTGGGTTTGTTTTATCTTGGTTTTTGTTTTGTTTGTTTAGTTTTCTCTTCTCCCCTTTTCCTTTTTTTTTTTTTTCTTTCTTTCTTTTTGTTTTCGGTTGTTGTTTCCATAACCCACTAAGCGCTGACAAAGGTTAAAGATCTTCAACGTGCTCACCTTGTTTTTGTGCGTGCACGAAAGGGAATCAGCTGCTCTGTAAAATCTGACGAAGATTACTTAGCCGTTTGAGAGCTGTCTCGTGGACACCCTCATGCGTATCCGGAGCCAAGCACTCTTACAGTATAAATATTGCGCACATCTCTCTCCCTCTCTCTCCCCCATTCCCCTCTCCTCTCCCATACCTGCTGGGAATTATTGTCCTCGAGAACCTTACACCAAAACGACGTCAATCTAGGCTAATGGAGGTGAATCTTATTATTCACACTGGACATGTTGTGCTTGTCAAGACATGAAGTTTATAGCCTAGCCTAGCCGACCGCTGAGGTCACATCGGGCCTGCAAGCACGTGAACAACGGGAAATATCTATATGTACTCGTTAAAATCCCAAGACTGAACATCCAAATCAAATGGAGTGCTGAAAGACTGATGCAATGCGGAGGAAATCAACAATAGCGGTTAAGACAGATCAAGGAGGAATGTAGACGGCTTATGACAAAATAAAAATAAAAACAGAAAGAAAGAAAGAAAGAAAGAAATAAAAGCCCACAGATGCAAAAATCCTATCTGATGTAAGACCCTGGAAAACTAGGGGCGAAAAATTCCTCTTTTACAAGATTTTGTTCGAGTCTACCTTTGTTTCGTTTTGTTTTAAAATTGTCACAAGCAGACAAGATTGAAGAGTGCAAGCGGTTCTTCCAAACGCCTGTGGAACCTTCTGTGGCAGATGTCTTGTCGAGTCTTCAGATGTTGAACTGTAAATTCGATGGGATGAAGGCCGATATGAGGGAAAGGAAAGAGACACTGAATGATTTACATGATTATATTTCTTTAAAGCAAGAGATTGCAGACTTTAAATGTGAGAACGAAAAGCCCAGGGAAAAAAAAACCCAACAGACTTACCAAAAGTGTAACGAAATGAGAACAAAAGACACATGATCTCGAATGCCATTCGAAAAGGAGTAATTTTATTTTTGCATGGTATTTCTCGAAAAGAGAATGAAACTAGACAAGAGTGTGGAATGAAACCAGACAGGAGTGTGAGGATTTGATACAGGACTTAATTACGGACAAAAACTGGAACTGACTGATAATACAACATTTGACAGACTACACAGACTGAACAGAAAGGCAAGTTCTCATTGATCATTGACGGCCAAAAGTTCTGCATACATCAGGTTCGTAGTCTTATGAAGATGGCATAGGACAATGGCCGGCCCTGTGAGGTAAGACTTTTGGGTGTAAAAACGTAGTCATGAAAATGTCCGTGAAACTGACCTGAGTGCAAAGAGAACACTGAGAAATCGGTCACCGCCTGTTCATGAACACAAGGGTAAAATATCACGTGCATTTCGGGTTGGGGCGGGCGACACAGCCGTGTCCGAACCACACATTGACAGAATTCAAAAACATGTGTCATTCTGGTTGTCATGCATTTCCTAACGTCACACGAAAAAAAATGTCGATGTCTTCATGGATGATTGTGTATCGGGAAGTAATGCAACCACGAACGACACACAAATAGCATTATGTTTGACTGTAATGATCTCTGTGTGGATAACACCTTGAGTAGCCCTTTGTTAGACAACAGTATATCTGTTTTGAGTGAAAGTGAGGTTGAGAAAAAAACATTTCTTGTTCAAAGAGTGACGCAGTTAAAAAATTGATTACCAAGCTTGTTAGTTTTTAAAAAAAAATAATATGCTGGATGGAAAGAGTTCGTGTATAGATAATGTGATGTCTGATAAACGGGATTCTACAGAAAGGTGTAATGGATGTTTGACCGGCAGTTACTTACAAATTAGTCATTGTGTAGCAGTATATTACATCCAGAAACCAGTAGAAACGGTGAAAATCAACACGTCCAGCTACATACCGGAAATATTCTAAATGACATGAACAAAGAGCGATATGAAAAGACTGACTCTGCGAAGAATAGAAAATGTTCACGTTTCTTACACTGGAACGGACATGGCTTGTTGTCAAAGATAGGTTATAAGGATTTCGTTTTGTATATAGTTTCTTCCAATATTGTATGCTTTGTTGAAACATCTGTTGAAAGTTCTGAATGTACGGTTTTTTTTTGTGCTCATGATTTTTTTTTGTAAACCTGCAATTAAGGTGACCAAACAAGGAAGACGTTCAGGTGGAATTACATATTTGATGAAAAAAAAGTTATCGTATGTACAAAAGATACATATTGATCGTAACAACATCGTTCTGTTCTCTATTTGCAAAAGTCTGTTCGGATTGCGAAAAGATATATGTATGTGCATATTTGCAACCAGAAAATTCACCATATTCTTTTTCTGATGTTGACGATGGTATACATGATCTTGAGGACTGTCTTACGGATGAATTGCTTAATATGCATGATTTATATATGATGTTAGCTAGAGATTTAAATAGCAGGCCTGCTGATATCTCCCAGCAGTTATGTTCTTATAAAAACAGTTCTTATATTGAAACAGTGGTCCAAATAACACAAACAGACGCTCCGAAGATAATACTTTGAACAAGTATGGAAAATCATTGTTAAATAAGTGTACAGCATTGGGTCTATGTATTGAATGGTGTGTGTAATAGTGACCTCCAAGGTCATTTCACATACATTTCTGAGAATGGAAATAATGTAAATGACTACTACATAGTTTCATTGACTTGTTTGCTCACATACGCTGTTCATGCACTCTCTTTGTCAGTGAACGCATTGAGTCAGACCATTTACCTTTGGAATTTAATGTTTCAAAGTCAGTAAAATGCCTACACAAATTGTAAAAAAAAAAAGAAGAGATTGCTGAGAAATTTGTGTGCAAAATGGTTATGCTTACATATTTTATGATCAAATGAACAGTGAGTCTGCACTAGCAATGACAGATAAAGTGATTGGTCTGGTTGACGTTGATGTTAATATTGCATTAGATGTGTTGAACTTCCGTGTAACGAATCAAACAGAATGTATGGAGAAAGAAATTAAAATGGATGACAGAAAAAAAGAGTTGCGAATGGTACGATTTGAATGCACTTTAGCTAAAAGTAAGGATAGGAAACTTTCAAGAATATCTCGAAAAACGAACGATATTGAAGACAATAACATTTATTGTAAAGCTCGAAATGAATGCAAAAAAAAAAAATGTTGCACAGGAAAAAGAATGAATATAATCATAGTAGTTTACCTGTAATGTTATTCATCGATGCGAATATGGGAACTAATTGTCTTTGTTATATCTTCATTTTTTTTTCAGGACGGCACAATTATTTCCCCTGAAAGGGGCTGTGTGTGGTCCGGTGAGCAATCAAACCAAAAACTCAGTTGCGCCAGGACAGATGAAAGACAGGATCGGGAGTGACAATACCCTGCGGTGAGCGGAGTTTGGCCATGGCGCGCAGGCAGGGTAAGCGTGAGACAGACGACATAAAGCAGGGTGTGGCTACTGATGGTAAGTCTAGAAAGCAGGTGCGTGATAAAGATGTTCACCAGAGAGGCCACATGTGTATTATAATGAGCAAAAGGCACGCCAGGCAGCTGTGTGCTGATTATTGTATGCTTTCCTGTTCTTTGTCTCAGGCGAACAAGAAAGGCTTGCACACCGTGTGTGTGTGTGTGTGTGTGTGTGTGTGTGTGTGTGTGTGTGTGACTCTTTCTCTGTCTGTCAATCTGTCTCTGTCTTAGTCTCTGTCTCAGTCTCTGTCTGTCTGCCTGTCTGTCTCTCTGCCTCTCGCTCTGTGCAACCCCCCTCTACCCCTGTAAACGCGCGTGTTCGTATGGCTATGCATGTGTTTGTGTGTGCGTGCATGCATGCGTGTGTGTATGTGTGGACACGCACACGCTTGCGCGCGCGCGCGCGCGCGCGCGCGTGTGTGTATGTGTGTGTGTGTGTGTGTGTGTTTCATGTGCGCGCGCGTGCGCCCAGTGTGAGTGTTTATCAGCGAAAGAGCAATACCTGTACGCACTCTCGCACGATTTGATGTTTCCATGGGCGGGTAACTCCAGGTAAACCACCCAAACTTCAACAGAAGCCGAAGCCAGTGACGGTAAATGACGCTCGCCTGCGATACGAGATAACAGTAATGAGCGACTCCGTTTAAGGGAGTTAATTAAGCAACTGGCAGTTTGAAGGTCAGCGTCTGATCGCGCATGATGAAGACAGCTGCCGTGTTCTTCACTGTGGAACTTTTTTGTTCTTTGTTCTTGTTCTTGTTCTTCTTGCTCTTGTTCTTGTTCTGGTTCTTCTTGTTCTTCTCTTTCCTTAAATTTTTTTTTCTTAATCTTCCTTTTGTTTTTTCTTCTTCTTCTTCTTCTTCTTCTTCTTCTTCTTTCTTTCTTTCTTTCTTTCTTTTTACGCAGTTACATTCACTGATTACTCGCCGTTTTCTGTATGTTTAGTATCGTTAACCCTTCGGTCACTGATATAGCAGTGGCGCCACAGAAAGGTTCGACGTTTGATGCTGCATTTCTGGCATCAATGAAAAGGACGCTACTGTAACATTGGCGGATCTTTGCCGAGGGAAGAAGAGAAAATTCATGAAAGGTTTAATAATCTACAATCATTTTTTTTTTTCACTTTAATTGACTTCTGTCGTCGTTGCCACTCTGAACTGTCTGAAATCTTTGCGTACGCCACACCGTTTTTCACCCTAATCCGTCTTCGGATTTGATGTCTAAATACGCTACGGGTATGCATTTTTTTTTTTTTGGGGGGGGGGGGGGGGGGGGGGGGGGGGGGGGGTTCGTGTCGTCTTTCCCACCGGTACACGATGGTCTCCTCTTCTCGACAAGTGGAACAGGACATGCACACCAGATATTTTTTTTAATGCACGTGTGCAAGCATGGGATCTCGGTTGAAAGTCTGAATCGAAAGACTACCTGGAGACTGGAGTGTGCACAGATGTTACCTCCAAATAGACAGTCCCTTCCACACTGGCTGTTTGAAGAGGGAGTCGAACCCACGACCCGAAACAAGAGTCTGACGCCTCACCAACGGGCCACAACCAGACTCCTTAAACATGTTTTTTTCTTCTTCATACACTCAGACAGCAGCTCCAGAGGACTGACGAAGGCTGAGGCCCTCCACAGATCCGTAAAGCTTCTCCCTCGTCGATGTGTCAGCAGGCCAGGTCTCTGCTCTTGGCTGTTGATGTGTTGATCAGTCCCTTAAACATTTAAAGGAGGGTCGGAAAAGTTCGGATGGTAGGGCGTCAAATTCGTGATTCTGACAACGGGGGGGGGGGGGGGGGGGGGGGGGGGGGCTCTGGTTCAGCTCTCCATATGGTAGAGGAGGGATTTTTTTTTTTCCACCGAATTTGCTGTGAATACTGACGCCATTTTTCGCACACGTTAAATCGAATCTCTGCCCTTCGGAAGAGTAGGCCTGGACTGCCGGTAGCACGTACACACGTAACATGCATTCTGTGCGTTAATAACGGTCTACACCAGGACCCGCTCTGCTAGGGGCGGAGGGTAATAAACCCCCCGGAAGAGGAAGAAGAAGAGAGTGACCGGAAGATCACTTCGCCTTGAGCATGCTGGGGTTCCGGAACGGCTGGGACGAAAAAGAGTTAAGCATGACAGGACGGTCAATCATGCGCAGCCTTGGTTACACGTATGGGTAAAAGAAAGAAAACCAGACAAGAATGTACATAGAGTCGAGGGCGTGCATGCAAGGACAGACGTAGACATCACCAGCCCGAACGAAAAAACTCGCTCCTCAAGCAGAGTGATTCTCTGTTTCAAGGTTCAAAGACGTGCGCGCGCGCGCGCGCGCACGTGTATGTGTGTGTGTGTGTGTGTGTGTGTGTGTGTGTGTGTGTGTGTGTGTGTGTGTGTGTGTGTGTGAAGATTGCCCGATTCATGTAAACGTAAGTGTGTTGTCCCCTCCCCCATTCTAGAAGTTAATGCCATCTCCCCCCACGTGTATGTAGTGCCTGGCTCATCGGTGTTGTCGTCCTTATCATGCTGTCAACGCCAATATATAACCTACACCTGATAATTGTACAGTTTTTTTTTTTTTCTAACAGGTATCCAGTTGGGGGTTGATGTCATTACTATAGAGATGATTTTATGTATTTATATTGTCATTATCAATCAACTGTTTTATGTTCCAGTCAGATTAAATTCACACATGCGCGCGTGCACACACACACACACACACACACACACACACACACACACACACACACACACACACACACACACACACACACACTCTCTCTCTCTCTCTCTCTCTCTCACACACACACACACACACACACACACACACATACACATACGCACACGCACGCACACACACACACACAGCCACACACACTCCCCCTCCCACATATATGGCAAGATGAAAACAACAACAACAACAACATAAAACAACAACAACAACAACAACAACAACAAATTCATACCAAGGACAGTATTTTCGTTATTTTATTCGTTTTTGTTTCACCTGAGGAAGACCTAAGAGGTCGAAAACGCGTTCTGTGTTGTCTTGTGACTCGATTGTCCACGTTTGTCTGGGCGGTTCGCTGACATTTATTTAAGATTTGCAAGGACAGTAACCTTCACGATTGTCTTGACTGTAAATTACCAACAGCTGCCGACTAATCGGAGAACCCATGACTGGCCACAGCAGAAAAAAAAAAAACAAACAAAAAAAAAATTCTACAGCAGAATAAAAGGTCTACTACGTAAAACCCTACGAAGAGATGCTGCATATATCATCAGTTTTCTTTTCTGCACAACTAAGTTGAATCATGAACACGTCGCTGAGTGGCTGCAGGGGGTTGAGGAGGACTGTTCCAAAGGAAAGCCGACAGACAATTGAACATCAATATGCTGTCTCATCCTCTCTGCCACTCCAGTAACACTACGCCCACGCCGCTCGCTCCAGCTCCTCATCCAGTCACAGCCTGGCTTGTCCTGCCGCAGCACCGGCACCCACAATCCACAGGGAGCAGTCAATGTCAAGTCGTCATGAAGCAACCCTCCGGTGGAGACACTGCACTGCTGCCGAGTCACTTCGGTGGTTTTTATCGGTGCCTGTTCTGATCCAATACACGCAGGACACCATCTGTTTTGCCCTCCTGCTGACGACAGTCACTGCTTAGTCGTGGAGCCAGCACGGAGTGAGCGTCTTCCTCCGTGAGGGGCGCCACCACGTCCGTCCAACGACAACCCTCATGAACTCGTTCATACCGGCAGCGGCGACAAGAACTCACACCAAGAGCGGAGACGTGGAAAGGACATCAAAACTGGGGTCACGATGACAGCATGGCATGAAGTGCTACAGATTTTTTTTTAGATATTTTGTTTGTTTGTGTTTAATTTTCTTGTTTTTGTTAATTCTGATCGATGAAGATGATGAAGATAATGCTGTGCAGTTTCCTGTCTTGGTCTGAGACTGCGTGACAAGGCTGTGCTCTAGGCTTACTTTCATAACATATCCCGGCGTCAACCAGGCCCGAGAGATACAGACACCAGCTGCGGTGGTTAGAAAAGATTTTTTTTTCCAGCAACCGCTGTCAGAGACACATTCATTAAATGGATGAAACTCGACCGTGTGGTTCCAGTCTTCCTAAACGAGCCCATAGCAAACTCAACTGTGGTAAGAGCCGTCTGGTAAGAGCCGGCGATAGGCCAAAAATTACCACAAATATGAATGGCTCTGATGGGAACTGAACCCACGATATCCTAGCCGGGAGTCCGCGACGCCAACCATTGCGCCACGGCGGCTGGTTGTTTAGAGATTTTTTTTTTTTTTTTTTTTTTTTTTTTTTGCTGTCCCAACCTCTGCACCACCTCAGAGGCAGTGCACCCACGCCGCTCATTCCGACACCCTGTCCACAGCTACAGCCCGGTCGGCCCCGCCGCACCCCCGGCGCCGGCAATCCACAGGGAGCAGTCATGTCGTCAAGAGGCAACCCACCGGAGGAGACACTGCACTGCTGCCGAGTCACTTCGGTGGTGTCCAGTGGCGCCTGTTCTGATCTAACATACGTAGGACACCACCTACTAAGCCCCCTACTGACGACAATAATTGCTTAGTCGCGGAGCCGGCGTGAATGAGCTCTCTCCCCCCGGAGGGCGCCACCACGTCTGTCCAACGACAGCCCCCATGGACTCGCCGATACCGGTGACCCCGACGGAACCAAACCAAGGCCACAGACGTGGAGAGGACATCGAAACTGAGGTCACCATGAGAGCAGGGCATGAAGGGCCACAGAACTTGAGACATTTTTTTTTAAAATGCTGATCGATGAGAATGAGGATGATTAAGATGATGCTACGGATTTCCATTTCGGTCTGAGACTACATGACAGGGCTGTACTCTACGCTTCCTTTCATAATATATCCCGGCGTCAACCAGGCCCGAGAGATACAGGCACCTGCAGTGTTGGTCAGGAAATTTGAGCAACACTCTCAGAAACGCATCCATTAAGTGGATGAAACTCGACTGTGTGGTCCCAGTCTTCCCAACTGAGCCCGCAGCAAACTCACTCTGGGTAGGAGCCGGTCGGGGCAGAAAAACCCACATGACTCTGATGGGATTCGAACCCACGACCTCCCATCCGGGAGTCCGTGTGCTTTACAACATCGGTGTGTGTGCGTGCGCGCGCGCGCGCGCGCGCGCGCGCGCGTGTGTGTGTGTGTGTACATGCTTGCGTGTGTGCGTGCGTGTGTGTGCGTGTGTGTGTGTGTGTGTGTGTGTGTGTGTGTGTGTGTGTGTGTGTGTGCGTGCGTGCGTGCGTGCGTGTGTGTGTGTGTGTGTGTGTGTGTGTGTGTGTGTGTGTGTGTGTGATGTTGCGAATCCAGCTATCTTATATGTTGTTTGAGGTAAAGGTCAATAAATCAAGAGTTAAGGATAACTGGGTTTACTGCTTTAAATCTGCATGGACCAACAAGAGACTCGCAGAAATAAATAAAACTCATTCATGCTGAACCTGGATTTCTCTGTCTTCTGCGTCACTATATCAGCCAGCTAAGCTGAGTGCGCAGGCTCACTCACACAAACTCTCTCTCTCACACACACACACACGCACGCACGCACGCACGCACACACTCACACACACACACACACGCACGCACGCGCGCGCGTGCCCTCATACACGTCCGCGTGCGTCCGCGTGCACATTCTCAGGCGTGCGCGTGCGCACGCGTGCGCGCGCACACACACACATACCCTTACGACATTTGGTTTATTTAATGCTACTATTATATTATGTAGCAGGAAAAATTCATTGTTTGAAAAGAAGGCTCTTTCTTGTTTAATTCCTCGTTTGTTTTTTTTTTTTTTTTTTTTTTTTCTCTAGTCATACCATCAAACATCACCGAAAGGAGTTTAACCGTTGACTTTGGAGATAGCCTCCTTATTTGATCGGGACAATGTTTAGATAGGAATGAAGTCCATACCTGTCATTTGTTGTTACGAGGATTCGGTCGCAGTTTTACTTGGAATTCAGGTGAAAGTTAGATTATCATGAACTGTAGAGATAGCTTCCTTACGCAATCGGAGCTTGCTTACGCAATCGGGACAACGCTTAGATAGAAATGAAGTTCAAGACCATAGATTATTGCCACGAACACACGCAGTGACAAACAGTTCGACTCAAGACTCGCTGGTGTCTCTTGAGGGTTTGATTTATCATCTCAGCCCAGACATCAAATCTTTATTCTCCAGCAGTTAGAAACCTCGTTTCAAAACCCGGCATTTCTGGCCTTTCTCCCAGCAACCCACTTGGTGAGATCACTGAGCTCCCCCCGTACTGAGGTACGTCGCAGAATCACACAGGCTGGATGGATGTTCATCACATGAACTGGCACTTTCACTGCGCAGTAACGCGCTGTCGTTTTGATTCTATCGCAGTGGCATCATCATAATCTTCTTCTTCTTCTCCCTCATCCTCAGACGGGGAGGTCGGGTTCATGCACGAAGGCGGTCGTGGTCTTCAGGTCCAACAGGCCTCTGAACAGCTTCCTTGCCACCGCGTATGCCTCCGGCCAGAACTGTTGCGCGGGAAAAAAAGTCATCATATGATGCTTGACTCTCTAGATCGATTTGCTTGACCCATGAATTCAGAAAAAAGTAACGCTATCATGCAACGGAAAGACAGGCATTATCTTTCCCTGATTTTTATCCAGATTTCAGGTCTATTCTGCAAACTGTGGCCATTGTTTTGGCGATCAGTTGTTTGCTACCTTGTTTTGGTACTGTGCCTCTACTAGAAAGTCAAGTTTTCAACCGCATGGTGTATCGTGTGTGTGTGTGTTTTTTCCCTGACAGCAGGATTACGTGGAAATTGACTAAAAGCTATGGTGACCAAACTTTGTCAAAAGATTAAATGTGGCCCGAGGACGAACCCATTCAATCCTCAATGCAAATCTGTGGTGTAGCACCGGATCAAAACGGTGTCTAGGGTCACTCAGCAAGATAATCAAGATTTTGATTTTTACTTTTATTTACTTATTTATTGATTTCTTTTGCTGTCCCCCCAACTTCTGTGCCATCTCAGTGGCATTGCTCTCTCGCCGCTCATTCCGACCCTCCCCCCCCCCCCCCCCCCCCCCCCCCCCCCCCCCCCCCCGGCCACAGCCCACAGCTCGACCCGGTCCGCAGCAGCCCCGGCACCGGCATCCACAGAGAGCAGTCAATGTCAGGTCGTCAAGACGCAACCCACGGAGGAGACACTGCACTGCCGTGGTGTTCAGTGATACATGTACTGATATAAATAACACACGCAGGACACCACTACTAAGCCCCCTACTGACGACAATAATTGCCTAGTCGTGGGCTCCCCTCAGAGGGCGCCACCACGTCCGTCCAACGACAGCCCCCATGGACCCTGCCGACACCCGTGACCCGAACGGAATCAAACCAAGGCCACAGACGTGGAGAGGACATCAAAACTGAGGTCATGATAAGAGCAGGACAAGAGGGGCAACAGAATATGAGATTTGTACTTTTTCTAAAGCTGATCGATGAGAATGAGGGTGATGAAGATGATGCTACGATTTTCCATTCCGGTCTGAGACTGCATGACAGGGCTGTATCCTACGCTAAATTTAAAACTATATCGGGGCGTCAACTAGGCCTGAGAGATACATACACTTGCAGAATTGGTGAATTGGTCAGGAAACTGGAGCAACGCACTCAGAGACGCATCCATGCAGCGGATGAAACTCGACGGCGTGGTCCCAGTCTTCCCAGCTGAGCCCGTAGCAAACTCAAGCCTGGGGAGGAGCCGGTCGGGGCAGAAAATTCCTCCATGACTCAAATGGGAATCGAACCCACGACCTCCCAGCTGCGAGTCCGCTACGCTAAAAACTTCGTCACTTGGTGAAAAGATGGACTGTGGCCCATTTACGAACGCTTTACATCTTTACATCGCTTTCCATGTTCTGTTCCTCACTGGCTCTTTGTGAGAGTCCGTTGAACTGCGGTATTACCCCCTAATAATGTTGGAAACACCGCAAAATGAAAGGTGGTGTTCTAAGCTGGATCATGGATGGACTGCCACATCTGCCGAAGTCCGTGACCTCCGGAGAGTTCTTTCAGCCAGGGGAGGAAAGTGGACTGTGATAGGGTGTTATTTAAAGGCTGCGTTCAACACACAGAACTCAGTGCTTCCCCCTGCCGTCAGTGAAGCCTTTAACACTCATATTTCAAGTCTGTCCTTTTCCTCCCATCTTTCCTGTCCCCACCCCCCCCACCCCTCCTCACAAGCTTAACCCCTTCATAAGTCATTTTCATAGGGACTGAGGACGTATTTACCTACAACCTATTACCCCCCCCCCCCCCCCCCCCCCCCCCCCCCCCCCCCGCCTCCCCCCCCCCCCCCCCCCCCCCCCCCACACACACACACACACACACGCACACACGCACTCACTCACACACTCATTTACACACACACACACACACACACACACACACACACACACACACACACACACACACACACCACAAAAAAGCAGCGAAGAACAGACAAAGAGACAAAGGCACAGAGAAGAACACTGACATAACAGGGATTTCCCCGAGCCTCAAAGGGAGGTAAGCTTTTCTTTTTTTTTTTTTTTGTCCCACAACACAGACAGCCAGATATTCAGTATTATCATGAACACAGACATACGGATTCTCCCCCCCTCCCACCTCTCATCTCCACTCAAACTGAATTGTTGTTCTATTTTACAAGAAGAAGGAGAACGAAAAAAAAAAAAAGGAAGAAAAAAAGAAGAAAAGAAAAGAACAGAAGAAGAGAGAGGAAAGAAAGGATGAGGGAAGGAAGAGGACGGGGGAAAAAAAAAACCTTTCAAGACACCAGACGTGCGTTACGTGCACGGTCTAATAAGCTGGCGCGTGCGGCGTGAGCGACATAAACCACGTGCAGCCCTACTCCCCCTTCCCCACCCCCCGCGCCTTCCCCTCTCCTCTCCGGCTCTCTCTCTCTCTCTCTCTCTCTCTCTCTCTCTTTCACCCCTCCCCCACCCCCCTCCCCTCACTTTCCTCCCTCTCCCCTACTCCCTTTCCTTTTCTGTAACGCTCACACCTTCACCTTTCCTTCTCTGTGTCTGCCTTAAATTCTCCCACTCGGGCCATCCTCTTGCACGGGGAGGGAAGTGTGTGGGGGGTTGGGGGGGGGGGGGGGGGGAGATACAGAATGGAGGTAGTGGGGAGGGGCCAGCAGGAGGGTGGAGGCGTTGTGAGGAAGACCATTAAGGAAAAGAGGGGGGGGGGGGGGGGGGAGATACAAGGTGGAAGATGGGGGACAAGAGAAGGGTGGGGGGAGGGAGGGGGGGGGGGGGGGAAGGAAGACTATTAAAAAAAAAAAAAAAACCGACGCCATCACTACTTACATCTTGTCTTGCCATCCCATCCCTGAACCCCTGTCATAAATTCTTTCCTTTCACCCTTACATGAGGGCTTCCTGTCGTTTGCTTCCAGGCCGACCGCGAGGTACCAAAAGACGGAGGATGAGGGTGGGTGCGCGAGTGGAAAAGTGGGTAGGTCGGGTGAGCAAGAAGAAGTGGGGGGAGAACGTTCATCACGCACGGCGCTACAACTCGCACGACCCCCCCCCCCCCTCCCCCCCCCCATCGAGGGGTCAGTCTGTCTGTCTGTCTGTCTGTCATTTCTGTCTGTCGATCTGTTTGCCTGCCAAGTCTCTTTGTCTTTCTCTGTCTGTCCGCCTGTTTGTGCGTTTGTCATTTCTGTCTGTCGATCGGTTTGCGTGACTAGGTCTCTGTCTGTCTGTCCGTCTGCGTCGTTGTCTGTCTGTCTCTGCCTGTCTTGTCTGTTAATCGGTCTCTCTCTCTCTCTCTCTCTCTCTTCTCTCTCTCTCTCTCTCTCTGTCTTTCTGACTGTCTGCATCTCTCCCCCCCCCCTCTCTCTCTCTCTCATGACTTTCATTTGAGATGTGTCGTAATCTCTAAAGTTATAACTGTTGAATTATTTACCTTCACAAAGGGCATGGTTTACACGTGGGAAGTTTTTTTTCCACACACACCCTCTCTTTCTCCCTCTCTCTCTCTGTGTCTCTCTCTCTCTATGTGTGTGTGTCTCTCTCTGTCTCTGGCTGTTTCTGTCTCTCTGTCTTTCTCTCTCTCTGTCTCTGAATCTGTCTGTCTGTCTCTCTGTATCGGTCTCATTCTCTCTATCTGTCTCTGTCTCTGTCGCCTTCTCTGTCTCTCTCTTCGTGTCTCTCTGTGTCTCTCTGTCTGTCTGTCTGTCTGTCTGTCTCTCTCTGTTTCTGTCTATCTGTCTGTGTCTGTCTGTCTGTCTGTCTCTCTCCCCTTCCCTGCCTCTCTATACACCCCACTCTCTCTCTAAGCGCGGTTGGACAGGGGGAAGAAGTGGGATAATCTGGGGGGAAATGAAAGGGAAAAGCGGGATCGGGGGAAGAAAGGAGAGGGAGGGAGATAGAGGAAAAAGGGGAAGGCGGAGGAATGGGAGGAGTGGGTGAGAAGGAGGGTGTCTCTGGTTCCCTTGATGCCAGACAGCGTTCGTCACGCTTTGCTGCGTCTCGCTCTCTCTCTGTCTGTCTCTCCCCTCCCTCCCCCCCCCCCCCCCCCCCCCCCCCCCAAGAGACGACGTGGGTTGCTCAGGGGGTTATGCTTTTGAAGAAGAAAGGAGGAGGATGTACGGGCACAGGTAAAGAGAACCAGGTACATGTGCGACGCCACACAACATCTGACTGCTATGGTATGCCTGCCTGTAAAAGGATGAGGTGGGGGGGGGGGGGGGGAAAGGGTGTATGGGGTGGAGTGGTGGTGGTGGTGGGGGGGGGAGGGGGTCTGTGAGATGGTGATGACTGGAATAGTCCCTGTCCTTGAGATGGTGATGGTGGTGGTGGTGGTGGGTGGTGATGGTGGTGGTTGGTGGTGGCGGCGGCGGCGGCAGTGGTGGTGGTGGTGGTGGTGGTGGTGTGTGTGTGTGTGTGTGTGTGTGTGTGTGTGTGTGTGTGTGAGAGAGAGAGAGAGAGAGAGAGAGAGAGAGAGAGAGAGAGAGAGACAGACAGACAGACAGACAGACAGACAGACAGACAGAGACAGAGAGAGAGAGAGAGAGAGAGAGAGAGAGAGAGAGAGAGAATGCGCACAGGCGCCAGATAAAAAGAAGCAGGTATGTCTGGGAGGTTTGACAATGCTCAACAGATGTGCATGCAAAAGGTGTGGTGCCACTTATCAGGGGGGCTGTCCTTCATTGGGGATGCTGATGCTGCTGATGATAATGATAATGATGATGATCACGGGTACGTCTGGGCGCGCGATTTGTGTGTGTGTGTGTGTGTGTGTGTGTGTGTGTGTGTGTGTGTGTGTGTGTGTGTGTCCATGTGCGTGTGCGTTTGCCACGCCATGTGTTTCCACCGACCGCGACCAGCCAGGCACCACACACTATACACTACATGACTTCAGGCGTCAGCGGCAGAATAGTAGGGGTTAATTAGCAGGCGTGTACAAATACATTGTATGCTGACCTCCGAGGCTAAACGTAGCACGTGCCGTTCATTTCTCTATACACAATTTGTCTGAATTATTATTAGCAGACATGTACAAAATATATGTTACACTACCTCCG
>JADBJO010004653.1:77500-85000 GCA_016801955.1 Conus betulinus
TCTCCTGTGAGCTGGGGAGACATCATTAATTAATAGCCTTTTATCAGTTTTGCACTGTGTTTAATATACAGTCAAAATACGCAAAAGACAATAAAATATTGTTACCTTATTGCAAGAGCATTTCCTTTGTCCTGAGGTGTATTCTGGTTGAAATTTGAACCCCTTGAAAATTTGTCTTAGTATTATAATTTATACACTTTCAAAGTGTATAAATTATAAGACTATGACAAATTTTCAAGAGGGTCACTAGTGTTCAACTTTACTTTTTCTATTGCCAGAAACCAGTAAGGCAAAACACCAGTACATAAACTGTTCTACTGACGTTTTTGAAAGTTTCAAATAAATATCACATACAGCACTGAAAATTAATTTTAAACACACTTATTTACAGTTTGATGTACAACTGTTGCTATTGGATATAGGGCCTACTATTTAAAACTAAACAACAAACAAACAAACAAAAACAAACAAATTACCTACCTCTTCTGACAGAGTAGGTCCTGTGTCCTTAGCTTCTTTCGTGTGCGGAACTTCGTTGCATGCATCCACCACAGCAGCGACATCCACAGCTTTGTTGTGATGAATGCGCATCAGTGCCAATCCATTTAGCCTCTCTTGTTAGATGGATGACCTCAGGTATGTTTTGATGGTTTTCAGATCACTGATAGCCCTCTCACACTCCGATGTTATTATCGGCAGGGTGCGCAGCAGTTTTGAGGAGGAGTGAAAATGTTGGGAAATAAGTCTCTGTTACACGCTTTAAGTGCTGCTGCTGCTGTTTCTGGCTTGTCGAAGCCCACTTGCAGCCATTTGCAAACCCAGCGGTTGCACTCAGCTCCCAGGCCATCCCTGTCTGGCAGATCGTTCTGTCACAAGTCAGCAAGTCCTTGAAGACCATCAGGCATCACGTTGAATCCTGGGGGTGTCTGCTGCACCAGGGTCGCTGGATCAAACTCAGTCCATCAGCTGCCAGTTGAGCTTTCTGAAAGCGCAACTTGAGCTGGCTCAGCAAACTATCAAGGAAAGAACCCCAACAGAACGACGAAAGTACTCCTCTGAGTTTTCTCCTGGATGGTTTTCTCTGAGAGTCTGTCACTGGTATTTCCTGGGAATGTCAATCTGGAAGACGGCGGCCTCAGCCCTGGTGTGAGCCTCTGTGAACCACTGATGAAATGTAACATCTGCACTCTCTCGCACGCCCTCTGTGCATACTGTCCCTTCACCCACATCTGTGTGAGCCAGGGAAATGTCACTAGACTTTGTTTGCAGTTTCAAGGTCAGTGGCTTGATGTATTCCAAACCGTTCCTGGCAGTAACGAAAGCCACAACAAAGGTGCCAGTTTTCATGGAGTGCAGCAGTCCAACTGCTTTGGTCAGTGTCTTAGAGTCCCAGCTATGACATCCCATGTCACACATCTGTCCAAATGGACACTCACAGGCGACCCCAATAAAGTTCAGCAAAAGTATCCAGTGCAACGTGCCTTTCGACCCACCTTGTTCGACAAAGGTAATTTACCAATGTTTATTGCTAATTTCGACAAAGGTAATTTACCAATGTTTATTGCTAATTTTTTGTCTAACAGGCATTTCAGTGTTAGACTTCATTCTACCTTTTCGGATCCTCTTGAGCAGGAGATGGGTGTCCCTCAGGTTAGCATCCTATCTCCGTTTCTGTTCAATCTCAAGATTAATAATATCGTTCAGTCAGTATGTCTGGGATTGATAAGTCATTGTTTGTTGATGATTTCTCCATCTCTGCCAAGGGGAAAACCTTGACTGCAGCTGAGCGTCAACTTCAGTTGTGTGTTAATCATGTTCAGCAGTGGGTCACTGAAAATGGATTTAAGTTTTCAGCTACTAAGACAGAGTGTATTCATTTCCATAGGAAAAGATCTCAGGTCTTAGAACCAGCTGTCAGTCTCAATGGTCAGGTAACTCAAGTTTCCCAAACAAGTGAAATTTTGGGGGGTTATTTTTGATAGCAAGCTTCCTTTTTGCCTCACATTAAGTACATTAAACAATCTTGCCAGTCAGGTTTGAATGTTTTTAAAAGTTATTAGTCACACTGATTTGGGGTGCAGACAGGCGAACTTTGTTGCGATTATATCGGGCTTTGGTGAGACCAAAGCTAGATTATGGTTGTGTGGGTATATGGATCCGCACGAAAGTCTTATCTCAAAGCTCTTGATCTAATTCATCATCAAGGACTGCGGATTGCTCTGGGAGCATTTCGCACATCTCCAAAAGAGAGTTTGTATGTTGAATCTGGTGAACCCCCTCTGGAGCTAAGGAGATTTGTGTCTTTCCATGAATTATTATCTGAAACTGAGGGCTACTCCAGAAAACCCTGCCTATGATATTGTCATGAACCCGCCTTTTAGAGCCCAAATATGACTTAAAGCCAAATGAGATTCCTCCACTGGGTATTCGTATTTTGCCCCACTTCGGGGCAGCTGGCATTGACCTTGATACTGTTGATGACGGTCCATTACAGACTGATGTACCTCCCTGGAAAATAGCCAATCCAGAGATTAATTTATATTTAACTCAATTTCGAAAGGAGGTCACCTCGAGTGCTGCATATAAAAACAACTTTATCTTGAGCGACGTGAAACTTGATAAAGATTTTACCAAGATTTTTTACAGATGGTTCTAAAAAAGATGAGAGGGCTGCGGCTGCCATTGTGTGTGATAGCAATTTTCAGGAGCCTACCTTTTAAGATTGCGGGATTGGTCGTCTGTTTATACTGCTGAACTGAAGGCTTTAAATCTGGCTCTCAGTGCAGTGTCCAGGTCAGATCAGAACGATTTCTTATTTTATGGATTCATTGTCGGCATTGTCGGCTTTATCGACAAGAGAACTTTCACATCCAGTTTTGGCGGATTTCATGATTTTCATACTCAGCTTGTCTCTTCGAAAAGCATATAGTTTTTTCTGTTGGGTCCCCATCCACATGGGAATCTATGGTAACTCAGTGGTAGACAAAGCAGCCAAACAAGCTCTCGGTGCAAGTCTCTTTCCAGGAGGCCTGTGCAGTTTGTTCCTCACTCAGATCTTCGTCATAAATCTAGCTCGTATTGTCGTGAACTGTGGCAGAGTGAATGGTCTAATCAAATTCATAATAATTTGTTTTTAAAATTTGCCCAGATTTAAGCAACCCTTTCCCATCGATAGTACGTAACCGTAAAGAGGAATCGGTTTTGTCACGGTTACATATTGGGCACAGCTATATAACGGACAGTTGGATACTCAGAAGGGAAGACCCTCCATGGTGTGTTGCATGTGACAGCTTGTTCAGTGTTAATCATTTTTTGACTGAGTGTGCTGATTTGATGTGTATCAGAGAGAAGTTCTTTTCCACCGTGATTTATCAGTTCTTTTTCGTGAGATTTCAGTGGATCTTATCTATTTTTTGCTTTTTGAAAGAGGTAAACTTATTTTATAAGTTACAGTGTTTTAATAATGTATATAGGCGTTGCTGAAGTTGAACAGATAATTGTGCTTTTGTCTTTATAATTTCAAGCGATGTGTTAATACTAGTGTGGGTATTTGTATCTAGAGACTCAGCAGATATGATAGCTGAGGTCCTGATTTGGCTCCTTGTAGTCCGCTGGACCGCTGGACCCTAATACTAACACTAACTAACTAACTAACTCACTAACTAACTAACTAACTAACTCACTAACTAACTAACTAACTAACTTGCATGTCTTTGATTGTATTGACATATCTATGAGTTTGGATGACTTCCCTTACCCCGCCTGTCCCTGTTATGACATGGGCAAATGGCCTATTCATGAAATCAGTTCGTTCGTTCGTTCGTTCGTTCGTTCGTTGTTCGACAAAGATCTACCAGTTTCTGTTTCTTGCTCCCTGGGAAGGTCTCTGCGATCGCTTCCTTCCAGTTTTCTCTGTCGTTTCGGTGAAGACGAAAAAAAAAAAAAAACCCCCCCCCCCCAGAGAAAATCTCTTTGATTACTCCAAACATGCTGTTCACCTGGGTCACACTGCATGCCTTCAGGACACATAAACTGAGGGGGACTGGCACAGTCAACATACAGAGCCTTGTCGTTCAGCTCTTAGATCCGACGAGCTTGCACTCCCTGAAAATTTCCCGACATACTTGCCGCAGCATCATAGCCCTGCCCACGGAGATCCTACACATCAAGTCCCCATTCATTCAGTCTCTGCAAGATGTTGTCGGTAATTGTTCTTCCAGTGATGTCCACACAGGATACAAATGTCATGAATTCCTCGCTGATACATGAAGTGCTGCCCACAAAACGAAGAACGCTGCTTGCTTGCTTTTTTTTTTTTTTTTTTTTTTTTCGGCCGAGGTTTTTTTTTTTTTCGACCGGGGGGGGGGGGGGGGGGGGGGGGGGGGGGGGGGGGGGGGGGTGCTGTGGTACCAACGCACCCCCCCCCCCCCGATCCGGCCCTGTATATATATATATAGATGAACAGGGGCATTGGCAGTTCTGTATAAAATTCTCTCAATGTGAAATGGAAGTAGTAGCTCTGTCCATCGTACTGTGTAGATGTACCACCAGCAATTCACCGTCTATTCTTGCTGACGTGGGACTGTTCGGTGTCGGATAACGCTAGCAGTTCTACACTTTATTTTCTGCTGATGTGGGGGAAAAAAAAAAAGTTCGGGTGCACCCGGCGCTTTAAGAGTTCGAACCCACGATTCTCAATAGGAGAAACCAGCACTTTCACCACTCGGCCGACCACACCTTGTCGTAGTTCAAATCAAGAGTCGCACCCCCCCCACCCCCCTCTTTTTTTTCTTCTCGTTTCTTCTTACTTTTTTTTCTTTTTCTTTTTCCTTTTTTTTTCTCGTTTCTTTTTCTTCCCTTCCCTTTTTCTTTTTCTTTTTCCTTTCTCTTGTTTCTTGTTTCTTTGTTTTTTTTTTTTTTTTTTTTAAAAATAAAATCGTTTTTTGCCTCTCCCACTCCCCACTCTACATCCCTCCCTCCACCCCCGCCCCCTCCCCATCATCCTTCCCTTACCCCGTTCTCGTCAAGTGCTCCACATTCCGAGCACCCACCTGTTCAAAGTCTGTAGACCGGTGCTCATGTTTGCCTATTATCCTTTGCTGAATTCTGACAGTCTTAGGGGGGTTTTTTTTTCCTTTTTTTTTTTTTTTTTTTCTTTTTTTTTTTTTTTTTGCTTCCTTCCTTGGCGTTGCCTATTACGTCAGGCATCCCATAATAACGTCTTGCACGTCTGCTTGTTTTTGCCTGGCCTCTGGTTACAGCCTCAGACAGCTGATTCCACAGGTCGACACGGAGACACCCAGAAACAGCCACGCATACACGCATGCATACACACACATACACAGACCCGCACGCACGCGCACAGGCGCGCGCGCGCGCGCACACACACACACACACATACATACATACATACATACATACATACATACATACAAGTCAAGTCAAGTCAAGTCAAGTCAAGTAAACTTTATTATTAATTTGTGGTCACACACATTCACAGCAAAAATAAACAATAATTTAGTCACATTACCCATTTTCTCACATATGACATACATTCATATAAAGGAATTTGGATTTTCAATTAAACATCTCCTCGGTTCATAAAATCAATGGACAGGGGAATAAAAAAACTTTGTTTAAATCTGACACTTCTGCATTTAACCGATCGATATCTTCGTCCTGACTGAAGAAGGTCATACTGATTTGCAAGAACGTGGGTCTGGTCACACGCAATCTTCTTCGCTTTACAACAACACGGCACCTGTACAGCTCACTCAGACTTTTTTGTCTCTCACCAACGATTTTTCCTCCCACGTCCACCACTTTCTCAAGCACATTTCTACTCTTCACAGTTCACATGAAATGATCGCAGCTTGCGAAGACAATATAATCTGGGTTTGACATTTTTTGTGGACATACTCAACATGGGATTCAAAATTCAGCTTATTATTATCTATAAAAGTTCCTAAATATTTGTATGATTCAACACGTTCTACTTCAGCACCTTTGATAAAAACAGCTTTTGGATTCTTTCTAAAATCAATCAACATTTCTTTCGTTTTTGTTACATTCAGATCAAGATAGTTATGATCGCACCAGTCAACAAATCTTTGAACCTCCTTGAAGTAAACAGAATCAGAGTTGGAGAGATCCACAAGTGCTGAGTCATCTGAATATTTAATGTACAAAGTTGAATTACTTCCTGAACAATCATTTGTGTACAGAATAAAAAGCACTGGTGATAAAACAGTACCCTGGGGGTGCGCCAGTTGAAATGACTCTGGAAGACGAAACAACACTTTGATATCGAACAGACTGTGTCCTCTGTGTAAGAAAATCAATTATCCAAAGAATGAGCTTGTTACACACATTTATGTTAATGAGTTTCTTTGCCATCAGATGTGGTTGTATGGTGTTGAATGCTGATGAGAAATCAATAAAGAGAATGCGTACAAAGGAGGCAGGTTTTTCGAGTGTGTGAAAAAGCATGATGGAGAAGTGTGAGTGTGGCATCATCTGTTGATCTGTTCTGTTGGTATGCGAAACTGAAACGGGTCTTGGTACTGTGTAGTATCTTTTAAAACAGAACAGAGGACAATTCTTTCAAGACATTTCATTGCAACAGATGTGAGGGCAACTGGTCGGTAATCATTTAAACAGCTTGGGTTGCGTTTTTTTGGGAACAGGACATACAGTGGCATTTTCCATAAAACAGGAATTATACATTCTCTAAGTGACCAGGTAAACAAACGACTGTAAACATAGGAGAGCTGAGAAGCACACACCTTCAACAATTTCCACAGATATTATCAGGGCCCATTGCCTTTCTCACATTTAAACGTTTGAAAAAAGACTGAACATCATTTTCCTCAATCACAACAGAATCACTTCCATCAACATCGTTTTTAACATTGCTTTGGAGTTCTTCCTTCACTTCCTTTAATTCTTTACTAAAATCTTTATCATCAAATCTACAGTAAAAATCGTTCAGCTTTTCTGCAAATTGTTTCTGTTTTTTTTGCTGCTTTTTTGTTACTAATATTTTGGTTTGAATTTTCCTGAACCTGATAAAACCTTTATTCCTTTCCATGCATCTCGCATATTTCCATTCTGGGAACATGTTTTCGACTTTTCTCTTGTAAGCTCTCTTTGATTCTTCAATCTCCGTTTGCAGTTTCTTTTGTACAACCTTACGATCGCTTTTATTGCCTGATTGAAAAGCTATTTTTTTCTCATTTAGAGTTACTTTCAGAGATTTTGTAACCCAAGGTTTGTTGTTGGGAAAAATATTTTGATAGTTTAGTGGTACAATCATGTGTTCACAAACGAAATGTAGCTGGAAATAACATCGGTGGCTTCGTACATACATACATACATACATACATACATACATACATACATACATACATACATACATACATACATACATACATACATACATACATACATACATACATACATACACAACACACACACACACACAATTACACAGACAGACAG
>JADBJO010004653.1:87500-97500 GCA_016801955.1 Conus betulinus
CAGGCACTGACATAGTGTGTCAATCCTTAATCGTAACAAATTACTTTGAAACCGAAGTACTTGTAATAAACTGCAACAATCGACTACCTTGGGAAAGTAAGTGAAATGACGTGTCGTTGATGATGTAGTAAAGCATGAATGTGGATGGAGAGAGAGAGTGGAGAGAGAGAGAGAGAGAGAGAGAGAGAGAGAAGAGAGAGAGAGACAGACAGAGACAGACAGAGAGACAGGCAGACAGACAGAGAGACAGACAGACAGACAGACAGAGAGAGTGAGTCTATATACTGAGAAGAAGAGATCGGCGAAAGTTGCCTCCGCTTCTCAGGCCCCACTCTCCAAGGTTCAAACCCGTGATATCAGTATCGGAATTCAGCGGAACACTGTGTAACCACTCGCGCGGTTGCACCTGTCATCGTTTTAAACTCACGTGTCGCTTCTTTTTTCCCCCATTACCTCACCTCATCCTTGTTCTCCCCAACCCACAACCCCTCCCCCCACCCACACCTTGCCCCATCCTCCACCCACGGTTTTTTTTTTTTTTTTTTTTTTTTTTTTTTTTCGTCAAGCTTGTTCCACATTTGCGGCACTCACCTGTTCAAAGTCTGTATGCTAGTGGTGTTCGTGAGTCGCTATCATCCTTCTCTTCTTTCCCCCCCAACGTTCTCTTCTCTTCTTCTTCTTCTTCTTCTTCTCTCTATCTCTCTCTCTCTCTCTCTCTCTCTCTCTCTCTCTCTCTCTCTCTCTCTCTCTGTCTCGGTCCTCCTTTCCCCTCAGTCCTGTTGCTTACCTCAGACATCCCATTATAACCTCTTGCATGTCTTGCTTTTTTTTCCCCCCCTTTTTCTTTTTCTTTCTTTCTTTCTTTCTTTTTTTTTTTTTTTTTTTTTTTGTTGTTGATTATTCTTACAGGCTCAGACAGCTGCCTACACAGACACCGAGACACTTACAGAGTAGTATACACGCACGTGCAACACACGCATTCATGCAGCACGCAAGCACACGCGCACACGGATTTATCTCTGTCTGTCTGTCTCTGTTTCTATCTTTGTCTCTCTGTCTTTGTCTGTCTGTCTCTCTCGCTCTCTCTCTCTATCTCTGTTTCTGTCTCTCTGTGTCTCTGTCTCTTTCTTTGTCTCTTTCTCTGTCTGTCTATCTCTGTCTGTTTGTCTCTCTCTCACACACACACCCACGTACGCACACGCGCGCGCGTACACTCACACACACACACACACACACACACACACACACACACACACACACACACACACACACACACACACACACACACACACACACACACACACGCACACACACACACACACACACACACACACACACACATCCTTCATCATCGAACTCTTATTCCCTCCTTATCCCGAAGTCATTTTATTATTTTTTTCCCACTTCGTGTAAGTCTGGACTGCATGGTCACAGTGCCTGTGCTATGTGACCTATGACTTAAAACACCGCGGAGATACACGTCCGTTCGTCCACCTCCCCTTCGGAACTCCTGCAATGGAACAAGTCTGCCTGATACTAACTAAACTTTGCACAGTTGTTCAGCAACTCGCACTATTCGACACTAACATGTCGCCTTCGTTTTAAGCGGCTTTTTATCATAACCGGTTTTCGTTCCGACCGGTTTTTTTTTATTTATTTATTTTTATTTTTTTTTTTTTACCAATACCAGGAAGAGTGAAGGCTGTTTATAGCATGAATGCTGCAGACAGATTCATTTCAATGAAAAGTCTTTTTCCTGTGCAACAGAGTTTCGTTACCACCGACTTCCATTCAAATCAGTTCAAGCCATGTTGTTTATAGGTCTGTCGACTGCGGTGTTCAGGGTCAGGGTGGAACACGGGCGGACGTTAGAATCGTGTACACATTTCCGTTTTGGAATCCGGAATAAAGTGAATTCCTGAAAGTACCAGACCATTCTTAAACATTCTTTTTCATCTTTCAGAGAGAGAGAGAGAGAGAGGGACGAGAGAGAGAGAGAGAGAGAGAGAGAGAGAGACAGAGAGAGAGAGACAGAGACAGAGAGAAAACATTGTTTTTTTTGTTATGCGGCAACCAATGATGGAATCTCACACAGCAGTGTGTAATCCAGCCTGTGTCAACTGGTAGTGCGCACGGGGGTCTTGGTGACCTCGTTACCGCGCGGGATAAAAAGTGCAAAGTTGCGTTAACTGTGCCTGTTTTGCATCAAGCTTGCTGGCGACACAAGATGTGTAAAATGTAAAAAAAATTCTTTTTTCCCGTGCAAGAGCAGTCTCTCAAGTGAGTTTTATGCCCCTTCTTTTGGCTGTTTAAGCGCGGGGTTGGTTACTGTCAGCCCTTTTCTCACCATGCCACCACGAAGAAAAAAAAAACTTAGCACCTTTGACAAAACCAGGGCGATTGCGTGGATACAAGATGGCATTGCAAAGGCTGAAGTGGCGCGACGACTTGGTGTGCATCATTCAGTTATTGTTAGACTGAAATCAGCGTTTTAGGGCGACCAACAGCGTTGAAGAGAGGCCACGGTCAGGTCGGCCTAGGCAGACTACTCCCAGAGAAGATCGTTTCATCGAGAGGCAGGCCCTATTGCAGCGGGATACCACTTCCACCAGCATCCAAAGGCAGCTTCGTATGGCAAATAACACCATCCTCAGCCGTCAAGCCATACGAAACCGTCTTCACCACTTCGGCCTCAGATCACGTCGCCCAGCTGTTCGACCACGACTGCTAGCAGCCCATAGGCTGGCTCGCCGAGCTTTCTGCCATCGTCATGTGAGATGGAACCAACAACAGTGGTCCCAGGTCCTCTTTTCAGATGAGTCGCGGTTTAGTCTTGAACACATGACGGCCGAACTAGAGTTTGGAGGCGTGTTGGTGAACGTTACATTGATGCAGCTGTTCGCCAGACCAGGGCCTTTGGGGGAGGATCTGTTATGGTATGGGGTGCCTTCAGCCTCCACCACAAGACACCACTCTACCATATTGATGGAAACCTCACAGGCATCCGCTATCGGGATGAAATCCTGGCGCCTTTCGTTGTTCCGACCATGCAACGGATAGGACCCATGGCAGTCTTCCAAGACGACAATGCTCGGCCACATAGGGCCCGGGTGGCCGAAAACTTCATTGTGCAGGCCGGCATCAACAGGATGATCTTCCCGGCGTATAGTCCCGACCTCAATCCCATCGAGCATATGTGGGATGAGTTGGGGAGACGTGTGAAGGAGAACCATCCACCTCCCAGAGACCGCCAGGATCTCTTCCAAATGCTGCAACTGGAATGGCAGAGAATCCCTCAGAGGGTCATCAGAACACTGGTCAACTCGATGAGGAGTCGCTGCGTGGAATGTCTCGCCAATGGCGGTGGCCACACCCACTATTGAAATGATTTTGTGAACTGAACAGATTTGCGAACTTTGATTTCGACCCATCCCTCTGTTTAATTGTCTGTAAATCAACAACCGTTCATTCGATCCCAATGAAATTCAAATAGATAGATAGATGTAGATAGACCAGGGCCTTTGGGGGAACAAGATAATGAATTAAATCTGTTCCCATTTCAAAATCGTGGCTTTTATATTTTGGAAATTATGCGGGTACATGTAAACTGTGCTTAACTTTATGTGACTAGTATAGTTGCTGGCAGGTCGACTGGCTTAGCCTTACACCCGTCTCATCACACACACACGAATTCGATGACCTATGCTAATCGATTCTGGCATATATGCAGATGGATTTTCATAGCTATTCATTTCTGTCTGCACTCTCTCTCTCTCTCTCTCTCTCTCTCTCTCTCTCTCTCTCTCTCTCTCTCTCGCGTTCGCTCGCTCGCTCGCTCGCTCTCTCTCTGTATTAGGGTTTTATGTAATATATCTATATATCTATCTATCTGTTTGTCCATCTATCTGTCTGTGTGTATCTATCTATACCGGGATTTTATACAATCTATCTGTCTATCCATTTCTCTCTCTCTCTCTCACTCTCTGTCTGTCTGTCTGTCTATCACTCTATCTCTCTTTCTGCCAGTCGATCTGTCTATCTCTCTCTCTATCTGTCTATCTGTCTGTCTGTCTGTCTGTCTATCTATCTATCTATCTATCTATCTATCTATCTATCTATCTATCTACCTACCTATACCTATCTATCTATCTGTCTGTCTATCTTTCTGTCTGTCTGTCTGGTCTGTTCCGGGGTTTTTACATTCAGGATAAACGTTTTCTTTTTTTCCAGTGATGACTTTTTTATGGGCCAGGTCATTTTGAGAACAACTCGATGAATTTGTTTATTATCCTTTCATCAGCCTGTTCCTCTATTTATTATTGGTCATTCTTATGTCGTGGATTAGCTGTAAGGAATAGCCTTTTCTTCATCAACTTTCAGTGGGTACTTTTGGGTAACTTTTGATGGGTAGTTTTTAAACAGAACTTTTTATGTTTTAGAAAAAAAAAAGGGGGGTGGGGGGGGGGGGGGGGGGGGGGGGGCTGTATTCAGCAATAAAGATGTTGCTATCGACACGCTGATTGACAAGATGGGCGGCGCGCGTGCGCGCCACCAGACGGCTGCTGCGTGTCTCTTGTCAGCCAGGGGAGGCAACCCCCTACCAGCCGTCCTTTACTTCCTGTCGGAAGGCGCCTGGCCCACTCATTTTCAGCCTGAAAGAAGAAACAAAGCTTTCGCCGCTCCGCTTCTCTCCTCGCCGCTCCTCTCTTCTTCACCTGTCGACCGCTTTCTGTTCTTATCGACTGGTGGGGGGTGGGGGGGGAAGATGGGGGGGGGGTGTTAAAAGGGGGGGTGGGGTCGGATGGGGGGAGGGGGAAGACGGGGGTGGGGAGGAAGGGGGGGGGGGGGGGGGGGGGGGCAGACAGAAGATGCCAGTAACGTGAGTTTCGCCTCCTTTCTTCCCCCCCACCTCTTTTTTATTTTTCTTTTTTCATATATATATATATATATATATATATATATATATATATATATACAGTGCTTATTTTCTCTGTTCAGACATTTTTAATTTAATACTGAGACTTGCGGGGATTTTGTTTTGTTCATTGTTAAGGAATTTGATTTACTTTACGGACTCGCTTATTCATTGTCCTGGTGATAGATCTCATATGAGGTAGATCAGGTTTTTGCTCTCTCTCTCTCTCTCTCTGTGTGTGTGTGTGTGTGTGTGTGTGTGTAAGCCAGCCATCTTTAAACCGCCCAGATCGAGTTCCGATACTTTTGTCTTGACAGTGACGTCATTTTCCGAGGCTAGACGACGACAGTGTAGCTTGGCATAACCCGGCAGTCACCGGAACAAGACGGCGATGGATCCATGGTCACAAATGCCGTTTGTTTTGTGTGGAAAGTGCGTGGCTCCTATGGGGACACAAACGACGCAAAAATCAGAAATAGAAAACAGGAAAAAAAAAAAACAACAAAAACAAAACAAACTTAGGAGCTGTTTATAGACAAAGCGAGTATTGCCCTATATTGAGGCGTTGAAGCCGAAATGGCTGAACAGGGAACCCCACCCGTACCCCAACACACACACACACACACACACACACACACACACACACACACACACACACGGTAATCACTAGCCTGAGATTTTACCGGTTGTGCGATGAGCCTTACTTGTCGATTTTTTTTTTGTACACCATCCCATCTTGCCATAACATTCAGATTTCACGTCAGTCGCAATGTCAGGCAACGCGAATCGTTCGTAGCATTGGAAAACTGGCGGGCATAACTGTCCTGAGAGAGAGAGAGAGAGAGAGAGAGGGGGGGGGGGGGGGGGAACAGAGACAGAGAACAGAAAGACAGACAGACAGACACAGAGAGAGAGAGAGAGAGAGAGAGAGAGAGAGAGAGAGAGAGAGAGAGAGAGAGAGAGACTTGGGTGGAAATCAATGTCTAACGCGACATTTGACTACCCTAGAACGATTATATGTTAAAGTAGAGCAGAGTCCTTAGTTCTCTGAAAAATATATATCGGGTTTATTTGTTTGTTTCAGTCTATTGTTGCGTGTATGTGTGTGAGCGTGCATTCATCTGCATGCTATTTCGTTTGCATGTTCGAGTCTACTCCATCCCATTCTACATCGCCTCTCTCTCTCTCTCTCTTTCTCTCTCTCTCTCTCTCTCTCTCTCTCCTCTCTCTCTCTCTCTCTCTCTCTCTCCCCCCCCCCCCCCCCTCTCACCCCTACCTCTCTCTGTAGTTTGTATTAAGGTCATTGGTCAAGTGGGATTGTTGAGGGTGAGAGCTGTAGCGGTCGGAGTTACTTCCCCTTGGCCGCTACGATAACCGAACTGATCCATCTGGAAGCCTGAAAAACAGCACGTACAGTTCCTTACGGGTGTTCAGTTAGGTCACCTTCTGTGTGTAAGCCTGAATCGTTTCGTGGTTTGTTTTATTCATTCTTCCTTTCCTTCGCTCCTGTTCACTCCTCGTGTTCTTTTTTCTGTTCTTTTTTCACCGCACCACGCATGTCTTGGCACATGAGAATCATAGGTGACCGTATGTCGTCACGAATTGCAGACTGAAGAAGTCGTGTTTCAGTCCTTTTTAGGTACAGAACAGTGCGATACCATACCATATTATGGGGTACAGACAACTGTACAGTACACAACCTGGCATAACAGAGCGCAGCTGATCCCTTCTGTTCTGCCAGGACAGACCAAGACAGTGCACCCAGTGTAGCAAGGCACTGAGAGAGGCGATGTTGCTTTCAGCTCAGCCGAGCGCAGAGGGCTATAGCCAGGTACAGCCCAAGTCAGTAAAGTACAAGGCAGAGAAACGAAACAAGCATGGGGCAGCGAGGACCCAACAGATGTACACTCATGGGAATGCATGAAGATCCTGTGAGACGATCTTCCCCGTGCAAGCTCTAGACTTACCACAGAGCTCATGCCGATGCAGACAAATTCGCACGCATATATGCGAGGGAGCTGTTACCCTACTTGTATAATTATGTGTATTCCTTTTTTTTTTTTTAATGATAGAAAGAAAAACAGAACCAAACATTCCAGAGTGGCTCATCTGTTTGTTTAAGAAACGAAAGAAAGAGTATGAGTGCATGCGCTTGTGTGTGTGTGTGTTAACTTGACTGCCCACCCGAATACGTTTGCAGATTTAATCTTTGGCAGTTACAGACACAGATCGTTAAACTAATACTACTACCCCCCCCCCCCCCCCCCCCCCCCCCCCCCCCCCCGACCCCACCCCCCGGATCTTGGGTTCAAAGCCCTGACCTCACCAGCTGTGGGATTGGCGGAACTTTTCCTCTCCAACTTTATTTCTTTTGTGAATCAAAGTTTTTATTTGTATCAGTCCAGTGATGCATTCAACAACATCCTCTTCATACGAGAGGAATCCACATCTAAATGAAGTTAGCTGTTGATTGCCCTGGAAAAAAAGAACATAAAGATAAAGCAAAACGAAGAGAAAATCCGTTTTTTGGAAACTTTAGCGAGAAAAAGCCCCGCTTGTCTACGCCACACTGTTTGTCATGAAGCAGAGTTTTCAAAGGAGAAACACCTCATGTGCTGTTCGATCAGCGATCATTCTTGTCCTTATCGAACAACCTAGGACGATATTATGATTAAAACGGATCCGACGATAATTAGACAGACTATGGCGTTGCTGTAGCGGAACTAATACCACGAATGAAAGTCGAACACATGCAGACATTAAAAGCGGGATTCCGATCACACCCAGTCGCCGCCATCTTGTTTCCAGGGCTCCATAGAGAGCGCCAAACTTGTGTCAAAACTCTGCCCAGGCGACCGATTCTAGCTGAACACTGAACACACGCACCTTCTCAACCCCACTCGCTCCGCCCCGCCCTCTCTCTTCCCCTCCTCTCCCTACTCCTCTTCCTCCCTTCGCTACACACCCCTCTGTCCACCCCATTCTCCAGAACAAGCGATGACAGAAAGAAAGAAGGTGGAGGAGGAGAAGACCACGAAAAACAAACAACAACAAGACCATAATGAGAAAAAGAGCTGAACAATAATGAAATATAAAGTGACAGACGTCGAGGAAATTTATCATGCCACTGGAATAATTGTTTTAAAAAACCTTACGTGGGTATTAAGGTCAGACATCTGCTGAGCGTCTTTAATGCAGTAACGATATCTGCTCCTTTTTCGATCTTCTTAATTTCCTCCCTTTTCTTTTGTCCCATTTCTTTTTAAAAGCAGATAATATACTGCGAACCTACAAAGTCTACTTCAATTCCTCTTTAAAAAAAAAGAAAAGATTGTCGTTTCGTTATATTCTCGTTTCTAATGTTTGGAATCATTTCGTTTGACACTTATTATGCATGATATTTGGTTTTATCTGGAGCTTCCTAGATTTCTGTCCGTTCCTCTCACCTCATTTTCTTCTTCTTCTCTCTCTGTGTCTCTCTGTCTCTCTGTCTCTCTCCAGTTGTTTGTTTTATTTTGTTTTGTTTTGTTTTGCTTTCGTTTCCTCATTCTGATATCTTTTTTTTTTTCATCGATTATCGCTGCATGATGAGAGCATTAACGAAAGCATTCGAGCGAATATAGACTCTGGTGATTTGTTGGCTCATTTTTTACGTAAGCTTATTCGTGTAGCCCATTCCTGCATGGATGTATCAGGGAATAATTCCAGGACAGCGGAATCAGCTCCCGCGGCAGCGGCTGGAAAATCGTGGGTGCCTATCCCTGGAGAGAACGATATTTATGGATTTGTCAGCGCAGGTGGTTTCCTATTAAGGGTTGATGCGGGTGCAACGGACTCAAATGGGGAGACCCGAAGAAACCACACCGCCGAGTTTGATCGTTGCTCAGATTTCTCGCCCAACACTGCATGTATCTGTATTTCTCGGGCCTGGTTGACACCGGATGTGTTGTGAAAGTGAATATGGAGAACAACGCTGTTACACAATTTTAATCAAACCAGAACTTCATCATGCTGTCTTCGCTGTTACCTAGTTTCTAACCAGATCAGAACTTCACAGTATTCTCCTCATCATCCTTATCTTTTTTGATCATCACGAAAACAACAATTCAGTGTTCCATGCCCTGCCCTGGTGCTGGCCGTACTTTCCATCTGCCCTCCCTCCCTATCCTACCTGTGGTGAGTTCATACGCTGCCTTTTCAGGTCCAGTCGAGCAATCTGTAATGAATACGATGATGGCGATGAGGCGGAGAAAGGGAGAGAGAGAGAAGAGAGAGAGAGAGAGAGAGAGAGAGAGAGAGAGAGAGAGAGAGAGAGAAAGAGAGAGAGAGAGAGAGAGAGAGAGAGAGAGAGAGAGGAGAGGAGAGAGATTTAAAGTCTTTTTCATCGTGTCGATGATTTTAGACTCTCTAGCATCAAAAGCAGCAAAACCTTAATAAATTTTTAACGTCATCGAACATGAAAAAAAAAAAAACTGAAAAAAAAAAAGAAAGAAAGAAAGAAGAGAGAGAGAGAGAGAGAGAGAGAGAGAGAGAGAGAGAGAGAGAGAGAGAACATGACGATGAACATGAAGGAAGAAAGAGAAGAAAGAAGAGGAACACGAGGAGGAAGAGGAAAAGAAATAAAGGGGATGACCTAAGAGGATGATGACGATGCTGATACTGCTCCTGGCCCTGTCATTGTCAGTGAAAATGAGAATGGGACACAGAACACAATCAGTGAAAATGAGAATGGGACAGAACACAATCAGTGAAAATGAGAATGGGACAGAACACAATCAGTGAAAATGAGAATGGGACAGAACACAATCAGTGAAAATGGGAATGGGACAGAACACAATCAGTGAAAATGAGAATGGGACAGAACACAATCAGTGAAAATGGGAATGGGGACAGAACACAATCAGTGAAAATGGGAATGGGACAGAACACAATCAGTGAAAATGGGAATGGGACAGAACACAATCAGTGAAAATGGGAATGGGACAGAACACAATCAGTGAAAATGAGAATGGGACAGAACACAATCAGTGAAAAGCAGAGAACAAAGCGTGAGACAAAGAAGAAGAAAAGGGGGCGGAAAAAAAA
>JADBJO010004653.1:125000-127500 GCA_016801955.1 Conus betulinus
AGAGGCCGAAAAACGCGTCGTGTTCTGTCTTGTGATTTGTTTATTCCCTTTGTCTGGTGGATAAACTGCAATTTTTCTTAAGCGAAAATTTTTTTTCTCTAACTCTTGCGCGCATCTGATCGAAAACCATCTCTTAAATCTACGTTCTTTCTGTGACCACCCATCGTCCTCCTCTCCCTACAATGTCTATACCACGCTGCTCTTCCAAAAAAGAAGTGGAAGATCCATCTGTAGCATTTATCATGGAACGCCAGGATCTTTCAGTGAAAAAAATCTACTGTCAGTGCTTGTATTTCTCCTACAACCATGTGCGCATGTATACACATTTCTACAAATTGCCCGTAACTCCAAACGAACGCTGCTTACGACACCGAATCGACTTAGCAGAAATGACAGCACAGAGCACACACCGAAGAAAGAAAGAGATTCGGCGATTCGGGTGTCATTCGGAGTGAACGGGCGTGTATTTTTTTTTCTTCTCTCCCTTGCAACGAAGGTTCTCTTTTCCATTTTGAACCTTTTACCTAAACAATGTAATACAACATTCAATGTGTTCATGTGCACCAATTACTGTAGGCTGCGCTATCATTCTTTAGTCATTCCATACACAACATTGTCCGAAACTATCTGATATAGCAGTCATTCATAACAGAGAATAACAAAAGGAATTCCCATGAAACCGCAGGGGTATTTGATGCTAAGTAGAAAATAGAACACCAACAAACAAAACAAAACAAAAAAAAAAAAAACAGATTCAACAAAAAAAAGATAAACAAAACAATAAGAACAAAAATAAGAAAAGACAACTCTTGACATCAAACAGTAAGTATTGTATGGGCGTGTATTCATTTGATATTGGGAGCAAGAGTTCCCCTACTGGTTCGTTGATTACTGTTTACTGTTCCCTGCTTCATTTAACATTTCCTTCATCATACAAATTGTGCAGATAGTAAGGTGGATAACTGGGTCCACCTTCACTTTGGTTACTTCTTGATCAACCTCTCTGATCGATGTTCCGTCTTGTTGTTCTTTTCTGAATCAGCCCGTTTTCTTTCTGCTGTAGCCCCCCCCCCCCCCCCCCCCCCCACCAACCTCTCCCCCGCTCCCGCTCCCGAAGAAGGACCAAAAAGGACTCTTAAGTTTTTGTTGTTTTTTTTTTTTTTTTTTTTTTAAATCTAGAGTCTACAGAAGGACAGATATCACCAACAACAATTTATACACATCACATGAAGAGATGATGTGTGTGTGTGTGTGTGTGTGTGTGTGTGTGTGTGTGTGTGTGTGTGAGAGAGAGAGGGAGAGAGTTTTCATTTGAGATCCACTGTCACACGACTACCATCGACGACACAGACTTTTATCTTCACCGGACAGCTGAGGGACCTTGCCCACATCATGGTCACGCCTGTTACGGTCAAACTTCACCACCACAAACCTCGTCTTGATCTCAAACAGGGAGAAAATAGTCTCCGCCTCCGCACCCCCACCTCACCCCCCTCCCCAACCTCCACAAATCAAGATACATGGGCTGCTGCCAAAAGTTTCAACGTACACCTTGAGGGCCAGTACAATTTATCCAGCAATTCAATATTCACACGGCTTGCAGCATCACTGATAACTGCGTTAGCTTTCATTGATGAGGTGAAGTTCACTATGAAACTAGCGCGCCCGCGCGCGCGCGCGCGCGCGCACACACACACACACACACACACACACACACACACACACACACACACACAGATGAGGCTGAGGGAAAGAATGCAGATGCTGATGTGGAAACCCTGCATTGTTGAAACCATTCACATATGCCAGTCCTCCCGCCCTCCCCATCTCCTTCCGTCTCTCTCTCTCCTCCCCCCCCCCCCCCCTCTTTCTCGCTTCCCTCCGCCCTGTCTCTCTCACTTGTAAATGGAGAATGTGTATATGCGCGCACGCTCGTATGGGTGTGAATGTGTGTGTGTGCGCGCGCACGCGTGACATATCCCCACACACACACACACACACACACACACACACACACACACAACACACACACACACACACACAACACACACACACACACACACACACACACACACACACACACACACACATATATATATATATATATATATATATATATATATATATATATATATATATATATATATATATCTTATACTGTACTACACTGTTTCTAAACTATACTACAATACTATACAAGATTGTCAGCAAAAATAAACAGGTGGCCTGAATTAATGTAATAATGTGAAACTGTATACTTCACATAAATGCCTTGTAATCACTTACACAGAAAGAGAGAGAGAGAGAGAGAGAGAGAGAGAGAGAGAGAGAGAGAGAGTGTGTGTGTAAACGCGCGCGCGCGTGCCCCCCCCCCCCCCCCCCCCCCCCCCCCCACACACACACACACACATACACACGCACTTCTTGTCCTGTCGTTTCTTGCTATGATCAAAGCAAACCAGGTGAGAGAGGATGCTCATAGTTCAGTCACAGACACTGT
>JADBJO010004653.1:135000-137500 GCA_016801955.1 Conus betulinus
AACTAGCTTGTGGAAGAAGTGGACAAGTGATGGCGGAACTGGGATCCCTGGAGTAGGGGTGAAGGAGGGGGAAAAAGTCTATGGGCGGACCGCTGAAGTGGCCGAGACGAGTCTGACGGGTGGTGGCGGCGGAAAGGAGCGCGGCAGGGAGCCAATCAGGACACGGCGAGAGAGAGAGAGAGAGAGGGGGGTGAGGAGAGAGGGAGAGCCGGGGTGAAGGTGGAGGCGGCAGGACTCGCCGAGGGGAGGTGAAGAGAAGAGAAGCGAAGCCGAGCCCTACAAGTCTGGCAGGCGGAAAGGAAGGGGGCTGATGAGACACTGGCCACTCATGAGGCGCTCGCATCGCACGTGCTGCACGGACAGGGGGACAGGTGTGCGGAGTTGGCTCACAGTGGAGTGACTGGGGACGACAATCATGTACCTGGCTCCTCACGGTTAGCTGTTCCCCCCTCCAACTCTTCGGCTCTGTATTTGCCTCTCACCAGTACGAAGAGCCAACGAGCCCCACCTTGACTTGGGAGTGTGGTGGTGACTTTTCAAAAAAACTTTTTGCACGTCGCCGCCCGAGTGTGGCCGGTGGCTGTCGGCGGCAGTGGTGGTGGTGGTGGTGGTGTTGTTGTTGGTGTGGTGGTGGTCGGTGGTGTGAGCCCCGGTGTAGAGCCAGGACATGATGTACATCAGGGATCCTCAGGAGCACGGGCTCTACCGGCCCGGCCCCCCGCCGCACGACCGCTGTCCGCCCTACGACCCCTACCCTTCGGTGAGTTGAGGGTTCCAGTCCTTGGTTGTTAGCTCGGGGATCTTTCTGTCGTTGCTTGCTTCTTCGGTATCTATCTCTGTCGCTTTGTCTCGCTTTCTGTTTGCCTTTCCCTCTTCCTCCATCCCCCTACCCCCCCCTTTCCGTCACCCCCCTCGTTCCCCTTCTTCTATCTCTTTTATGTTATTATTATTATTTTTTTAAAAAGAATATCAGCATGAGTGTGGACATGTTTTCCGACTTGTATGCATGTTTGTTTTGTTGTTGTTCTTTGCATAGCAGCGTATGTATGTGTGTGGGGTGAGTGAAGGAGGGGGAGAAAGGGGGTGGAGAATATGTGTGTGTGTGTGTGTGTGTGTGTGTGTGTGTGGGGGTGGCTGAAATAGCTGAGTGGAGGATAAAGGGAGTAAGCGAGAGGTTTGAGGACGACTTGGTATTGTTGTCTGGCGTTTCAAAATATCTGCATCTCTTATTTCCACCTTTAAAGTCTTTTCTTCTTCTGTTTTCGTTCGTCTTGTTTGTTCCTATCTCCATCAAGCTGAAGATCCTGACTGGGCCAATTACTCAGTCATTATGTTGTTTGTCGAGTCCTGTAGACCGAACCGAAGTATGTTTTATGTTGTATTGATGTTGTTATAGATTCATTCGCCTGCCACAAGAATTTCCTACTGACTGGTCAATATAATCGTGAACCGCTTACTATCGGTATTTCAATGACGGCAAGTTTGTAACGGAGTGTTAGCCAACTAACTGTTCTGTCAACTGGGCATTTTAGTCTCCGTGTTCATGTTCGACTCGCAGATCGTTCAACTCAAATTGGCGAGACCAGCCAACAATAATTCTGTCTGTTTGTGTGTGTGTGTGTGTGTGTGTGTGTGTGTGTGTGTGTGTGTGTGTGTGTGTGTGTGTGCACTCGCGCGCGCGCGCATTGTTCTTGCTGACTGGTTTTTAATGTTTTGCATGTGGTCATTTCTATCGGTATAGCTTCAAATAATGTTATTATTTCTGTTCTCGTTTTACTGAGAGTTATATCATTACATCGTTTTAAAAAATTATTATCATTGGTATTACTGTTGTTGTTATTGTTATTATTATTGTTGTTGTTATTATTATCATCATTATCATTATTAAAATTATTATTGTTATTGTGGTTGTTGTTGTTTCTACTGATCCTATCGCTTTCCGTCTTAATGAATCAACTACATTGATTCTTGTTCATTCTGTGTAACGGTTTCAAGGCAGTATGCTCTCATTCTGGTCAATGACTTGGCTCTTTTCTTTCCTTCGTTCAATGATCAGAAATCAATGAGAATTCCTTGTGCTCCGCATCTGCTGCAGAGTTTTGATCTTTTCGACTGGTTACTCGCTGTTGCTGCTGCCAGCGATTTTTGGCGGCGTTGTTCGACGTCGTTGATGTTGCTGTTACTTCTGTTGTGGTGTGGCTGATTGTTATTGCTGTGACTTACGTCGCGCGTGCTGTCCCCCCCCTCCCCCCCCCCCCCCCCCCCCCCCCCCCCCCCCTTTTTTTTTTTTTTTTTTTTTTTATGATTCAAAATCCCGTGGTGCATGGTTATGATATGTATGTGAATCAGTGCACACGGTATTTAGATTTCTTTCCTTTGAAATCTGCATAATGAATAATATGCCGAAGCGTTACTGCCCCTTTTTCACGTTCACTTCTTCTTGGTCGTTGTTATTGATTTTTTTTTTTTTTTAGTTTTGTTTATTTAGTGACTTGTTTTC
>JADBJO010004653.1:150000-155000 GCA_016801955.1 Conus betulinus
TATAAATATTAACTGGTTTTTAGAAGAATTTACAATGATTCTGTCTCGCTCTCTCTGGCTCTGTCTCTGTCTCTCGCTCTCTCTCTCTCTCTTCTCTCTCTCTCTCATCTCTCAGGTCTCTCTCTCTCTGTCGACTCCTCTGTCTCTCTCTCTGTCTGGCGTTTTTTGTCCCTCTGTCTTTCTCTGTCTCTTTCTGTTCTGTCTCTGTCTCGGTCTCTGTCTTACCAGGGAAACAAAAGGGTCTGTCTGTCTTACCTGGTATTTAGAGTTAACTAATGACTCTCTAAAAAGGGTCGCTTCTGTCTTTTGTATGCTATCTTTACTGTCGTTTTAGATAGTTTACAAATGACTCTCTCTATTCAGCTCTTTCTTCTGCGGAACTCCTCTCACGCTTATTTGTTTCTAGTAGTATCTATTAGGTATTTTCGCTCTCTACAATCAGAAGCGCATCTATCGCCCAGGCCTAAAGATGGGACCTCCCAGACGCAACTCGGTTAGTTTCCTAGCTCCCTAGCCTTATTTTCCCTATGCACCATGCTTTAGTCGCGAACTGTTAGACCCCATGTGTCGCAAACTCGTTAGTTAGTGCGTAGTAGCTAGCCAATAAATTGAGCATATGGTATGCACAATCAGCGATCTTATTAGATGGTTCGGTTAGAAGCGTCAGGTTACGTGACGTTGCTGATTGTCCCCTAGCAAAAACCCAAATTGACCTGTATGCAACCGTGCAGAACATTGCGTTGTCTGACTTGTCTGTAGTGTGGCCAATGTGTCTGGGCAATGACACTGAAGAGTTCGTGTGCGCGTTTAATACGTTGGTGAAATGCAGAGTGGTCGTGTGGATCTTATTTTATATCACATGGTGTATGCGCCGAAAGTGGAAATTGATATTGCACATTGTAACAAAAATAGAGACACACACAAAAAAAAAAACAACTTGAAAACAAGCACATATAACAATTCTTCAAGAACATACGTGGTCGTAAGAATAGACACATGTTTGTTTCTTATACGATAGTGCAAAAATCTAAGTGCATATACTCTATTTTTCTAACATAGCAGAATCATTTGGCAGAAAAAACGACACTAGAGTTACATGACACGAGATTTTAGTCCAAACATACGTTGTGTGTGTGTGTGTCGGCGCGCGCGCGTACAACAACACACACACACACAACACACACACACACCACACACACACAACCACCACACACAACACACACACATAACACACATTGTCCTCTTCCTTCTCAATGTTTAAGGAAACGTACTAATTGAATAAAGAGAGAGTGTTGAGAGAGGTTGAGAGAGAGAAATGAGCATGGAGACTTGAGTTGGAGACTGACAGAGAGAGTGTAAGATTGAGAGAGATGGAGACGAGAGGGAGAGGAGTGGAGCGGGAACCGTTAGAAGGCGAACTGAAGGAGTTACTTCCCATGTATGCGCGCGCGCGCGCGTGTGTGTGCGGTGTGTGTGTGTGACATGAAAAATATGCAATGTCAACTTTAAAATCACTACACAATCGTAATATTCCACGAAAACACCGCTCTTCGTAGACCGTTAGAAATTCGGGGAAAGAAACTTCCCAGTGTCTTCACGCTGACTGGAAACTTCACAGTAATTTAGCCGACAGAAACTAGATCTGTTCTTTGTTCTGGATCCGCTTCTCCCGATCCACATCAAAATCCACCGGGTTCATCCCTTTGGCCACGTTCCATCTTTTCACGCAAGTTTTGTGAAAACCGGTTCAGTTTTTGTGTGTGTTTTATTTTGGTTTGTTTCATTTTAGCGGAACAGTCTTTGTAAATGTCATGATGGACGATCCTGGATCTGCCGTTTGATCCGGATTCATGTAATGTAATGGGTTCGTCCTCAGGCCATATTGCGTCTTTTGACTAAGTTAGGTTAGAACGAGTTTAATAGTTTTAGAATCTTACTTTGTGTATTGCTTGTTCGATCTGTATGTGTCACCGGATTCTTTTTCTCTCGCTCAGTTACGTGAACACACGCCCCTTCAGGTAAGGGGCCTAGGCCTTTACCTGAATAACATTGTTGAGTCTTGATTCATAGTTTGGGGTGTACATTTGCCGGTGGACAAATAAGCACACGAACAAACCTACAAGGGTGACCCCCCCCCCCCCCCCCCCTCCTAGTAAAGAGGTGTAATAAAGAGCTGACGAAACAAGCATCGGGTTTCAAACCTACAACCTCTGAGACGTGCAAAGAGCCTGATGAACAAGACATCGGGTTTTCGAACCTACAACCTCTGAGACGTGCAAAGAGCCTGACGAACGAAGCATCGGGTTTCGAACCTACAACCTCTGAGACGTGCAAAGAGCCTGACGAACGAAGCATCGGGTTTCGAACCTACAACCTCTGAGACGTGCAAAGAGCCTGACGAACGAAGCATCGGGTTTCGAACCTACAACCTCTGAGACGTGCAAAGAGCCTGACGAACGAAGCATCGGGTTTCGAACCTACAACCTCTGAGACGTGCAAAGAGCCTGACGAACGAAGCATCGGGTTTCGAACCTACAACCTCTGAGACGTGCAAAGAGCCCGACGAACGAAGCATCGGGTTTCGAACCTACAACCTCTGAGACGTGCAAAGAGCATGATGAACAAGACATCGAGTTTCGAACCTACAACCTGAGACGTGCAAAGAGCCTGATGAACAAGACATCGAGTTTCGAACCTACAACCTCTGAGACGTGCAAAGAGCCTGACGAACAAGACATCGGGTTTCGAACCTGCAACCACCGAGACGCGCGCACCGCAGTATCCTGAGGATCTTCCATATCACAAGAAGAAGGAGGGTGGGTGTGGATGGGAGGGTGGGGGGAAGGAGGGGAGGGGGGGGGAGGTCTTATTCAAGGCCCACTTGCTGCCTTCACTCTAACGATCGCCGTAATCACACGGAACAAGCGCCATACCCAGTTATCTGTCTGGCCCTGTTAATTAGGCCCCAAACCCCGCGGACACACACTACGTACGCAACGGATTACCGCCGTGAAAAACTGCTGTAGCTGTTGAATTAATACGTGACATCAATCGCTCGCCTTCACGCTTCCTACAGCTGACCTGACACCGACCTCCGTGATTTTCGCCTGTAATGCCAGGGTCAGATGGAACTGGCTGTGTGTCTCACGGGGTGCTGTTTTGGTAGTGTTGAAAAGTGCCCGGGGGAGAAGGAGAGAGGGGGGCAACACACACACACCACACACACACACACACACACACACACGCACGCACACACGCACACACACACACACACACACACACGCACGCACGCACGCACGCACGCACGCACGCACGCTCGCACGCACGCACGCACGCACGCACAGATTGATTGAATGCATTGTCTCTCTCTCTCTCTCTCTTGATTAAATGAAAATACATTCTCATTCTCCCTCTCTCTCTCTCTCTCTCATGCACACACACACACGCACGCGCGCGCGCACGCACGCACACACACACACACACACACACACACACACCACACACACACACACACACACACACACACACACACACACACACACACACACACACACACACACACACACACAACACACTCTCTCTCTCTCTCTCTCACACACACACACACACACACACACACACACACACACACACACACACACACACACACACACACATCGTGATTGAGTCGAGAGAAATGGAAGAGTCAAGGTAGGGGACGTGCGGGAGAGAGAAACGAGAGAAAAGGACACTTTTTTTTTGTTCATTTGATGACGTTAGTATAGCGCGGAGCATGACATGGTGCATGACGACGACATAATAAAAGCTTTACAAACCCAGATAGGCATATTATGCGACCAGCAAAAAAAAAAAAAAAAAAATAAAAAAAAAATAAAAAAGGCGGGGAAAAATAATTTGGTGCTGTCGGTTGCTGCTGCCGTTGGTTAGGGTGTTGGTTGTAATGGTGCAGACAACCACAGACAAGAGAAAGAGGTAAAGTGGACAAGAAATCGTTCAATGTATACGAAAAGGACACAAAAGGAACAACAGAACGCCGAGGAGAGGTAAACAAATAAAAAAGAGAACGAAAAAGATAACAGGATACATGAACAATGAGCCACATGGAGAGAGAGAGAGAGAGAGAGAGAGAGAGAGAGAGAGAGAGAGAGAGAGAGAGAGAGAGAGAGAGAGAGAGAATGGGAGGAGGTAGACAGTCATGCAAATGGACATTCATACTAGAAAGAACTGGCCAACAACAAATAAGAAGAAACGGACGGTTGAGGCGCAGTGGTAATTGTCACGGAGTATGTGGTTGGAAGGTCGGAGGTTTGAACCCCATCCGTAACATTATCGTTGGACTTTTTCTCGTTCCATGCGGGTTTCAGCCCTGAATCGGGTAACCGCCATGGGCTTCAACTGGATGAATCGAATTTAATCCACAGAGAATCTTGCTTATAGTTTATGATAAAAGCCGCAGGCCTCTATAAATCTCGGGCCTGGTTGCCACCGGGATTTTGGTGTTATAAAAGAAAGCGTACAGACTTCACATAGAGTCAGAGACAACATGGAACTCTCTAGCGTCACCATCCCCCAGCCTCGATCTCATTGATCGCTGTAAAACAAACGCGCCTGCAATGCTCAGTAGTCAGGAACTTCGAGCTCGGAGTCATTTAAAGGCAAAAACACAACAACAACAACAACACACAACAACAGCAGCAAAAAAACAGGACAGTGCAGTTCGTCGTCCCTCAGACTAATCAACAAGTCTGAATATGAACCAGCCTAGTCCGAAAAAAAAAGCCCCTAAACCATTGTCCCTGTCGGGATTCGAATCTACTCGGACCGCCTGGCTGGCCATTCGCGATGACGCTATGTGACGTCACTGCCGCGGTTGGCAAAGGTCTCCCCGGCTTTTGAGGTCATACGTCCCTTCCTGTCTCGATGACCTCAGCATGGGGTTTCCCTTCACGTCCATGCCTGAGACGAGGTCGTGCCGAGGATCTTTCCATGTCGGAGCAGAT
>JADBJO010004653.1:167500-172500 GCA_016801955.1 Conus betulinus
CTGTCTCTGTTTCCAGTGATGATTGCGCTCTCTGCCTGTTTCTCTCTCTCTTTGCCTCGTTTTCTCTCTAATCCTCCCCTCTCCCCCTCTTTTCCTTTATTCTTTGTTCAATTTTTAAAACCCCCTTCCCTCACTTTCTCTCTCCCCTATATCTCTCTCTCCATCTCTCTCTCTGCCTCTATCTCTCTCTCTCTCTTCCCCCCTCTCTTCTCTCCCTTTCTGTCTCTTCATTTACTCCTTTCTGTTTCGAATCCCCCTTTCCCCCCTCTCTCTGTCTCTCTTTTTTCCCCCCCCCCCCCCCTCTCTTTTTAATTCCTTTTTTCTCTCCCTCCCTCCTCCCTCTCTCTCTGTCCTTTTTCCTTTCTCTTTTTATAGTTATCCTATTATCCTGGTAAAATAAAATTTCGTTTCGTTTCGTTTGCCGCGCGCGCGCGTGTGTGTGTTTTGTGTGTGTGTGTGTGTGTGTGTGTGTGTGTGTGTGTGTGTGTGTGTGTGTGTGTGTGTGTGTGCGTGCGTGCGTGCGTGCGTGTTAGTGTGTTAGTGTGTGTGTGTGTGTGTGTGTGTGTGTGTGTGTGTACACATATATATATTTGTTTCTTTCTCTCTTCTCTCTCTCTCTCTCTCTCTCTCTCTCTCTGATATGATATACATATGTGTATATACGTACATATTCCCTACAGCTATTCTAATTCCATAATACTGCATTTTCATGCATAGGTGAGAGAGAGAGAGAGAGAGAGAGAGAGAGAGAGAGAGAGAGAGAGAGAGAGAGAGAGAGAGAGAGAGAGAGATAAATGAATGAATAAATGAATGAATGTAAAAACCTGACACAAGTAACAACAATTTCCATTTCGTTATGTGTGTTTGCACACAGCCCATTATTTCCCGTCCTCTCATATTCTGCATGTCTGAGACGGCGTTCATGTTGCCAAGTGGAATCATGCGACTGCATAATACGCATCCCAGACAGTGGCTGTGACGTCAGCACTTTCTTCGTCATTGTGGCGGACTGACGTGGCCTTTTCCGTGCTTGCAAAGAGTGTGTGTGTGGTGTGTGTGTGTGTGTGTGTGTGTGTGTGAGTGTGCGCGCGCGCGCGTGCATGCGTACGTGCGTGGCGTCCTCTGTGTGTGTGTGTGCGTGTGGGTGCGTGCGTGTGTGCGTGTGTGCGCGCGTGCGTGCGTGCGTGCGTGGTGTGTGTGTGTGTGTGTGTGTGTGTGTGTGTGGTGTGTGTGTGTGTGTGAGGAACAAGTAGGGGGAGGGGGAGTATCCTTGACCTACGTCTACTACTTATTTCTCCGCCCTCCTCTTTTCCTCCCCTCCCTCCCCTCCCCTCCGCCCCCCTCCCCCCCTCCCCGCCACCCGGCGATCCTCCCGACCATCCCCACTTCGCTTCTAAGCCATGCGTTCCCTTCTGCCCCCCCCCCCCCCCCCCCCCCCCCCCCCCCACACACCACACCCCCACACACACACACACTCACACCTCCATGTCCTTGCTTACCTTCAGTTTGTACTGTTTCGTCTGTAACGTCAACCATTTGTCTTTCCAGGTCTCCTTGAAGACTATAACGTCCTGTCTGTCCTCGTAGTTCAGGTCTCTCTCTCTCTCTCTCTCAGCTCCTCTCTCCGTCTCCTCCACCTCCCCACCTCTTTTCTCTTACTATTCCTCTCTCTCTCCCCCCCCCCCTCTCTTCCCTTTTTCTCCACTGTATTTTCCTCCTCCTCTCCACTCCTCTCCCTCTCTCCCCCAACCCTCCCTCTCCCCTCCCTTTCTCTCTCTCTCCACTCTATTCCTTCCCCCCTCTGCAAAAAACCCCTCTCCCCTCTCCCTCCTTCTCTCTCTCTCCCCTCTCTCCCCCCTCTCTCTCCTCTCCCTCGTTCTCTCTCTCCTCCTCCCTCCTCTCTCCTCTCTCTCTCTTTCCCTCTCTGGTCCTCTCCCTTCTCCTCCCTCTCTTACCTCACTCCCCCTCTCTCTCCCTCTCCCCTCTCTCTCTCCTCTCCTCTCCACCCCCTCTCTCTCTCCCCCTCTCTTCCCCTCCCCTCTCTCTCACCCCTCCCCTCCCCTCTCTCTCTAAGCTCTCTACCCTCCTCTCCTCTCTTTCCCTCCCTCTCTCGTCTCCCCCACCTCTCTCTCTCTCTCTCTCGGAACCACTCAGCTATTAGCTATTGACTGAATATAACCAAGATGCGTGTAGCATTGATTGAAGGAAACTGAATGTATATGGTTGCAAGCTGAACGGATTTTGTCTTAGATACATTCCTTTTGATGTGGGATCAAAATTCCTGTACCTAAATGAAGTTACAGGGTCAAGTGCTTTTTTCTTGACTTTTTCTCTTTTTTCCCTTTCTTTTCTTTGTTTTTTTTTTTTCTTTAACTTTTTTTTAAAATGTGTGTGTGTGTGTGTGTGTGTGTGTGGAACAGACCTAGTCTTACAATGCCACTAGATTTGCTGAGAAAGCGCCCACTGCTTAACTCGCTCAGCCTTTTGTCTGTCTGTATGTATGTATGTCTATTTGTCTGTCTGTTTGTCTCTCCCCTCTCCTGTGTGTCTTACTTACTTATCCCTTCCTGCTCTCTCTCTCCATATATCCTCCTTCCCTTTCTATCTCTTTCCATTGGTCTTCGTATGCAGCCTCACGCGCGGAGTGCAGGTCTAGACCAAGGAGTTTGTGTCCGATTTTTCCAAGTTTCCAGATCAGCCTCCGTGGACCCTTTTCACACCAGAGATTTCGTTTTGATCTTGCAGCTTTTTTCGCAAAGAGGTCCACCAGCTCTCTGGCATACAAGGCGTTATACGCTGACCTCTGTTCAAAATTCCCATCCTGTCAGAAAATTTTTACTGACGGTTGCAAGTCTGAAGATGGAGTGGCCTGTGCAGCCTATTGCCCTGGTGCTCCTTCTCAAATACTGTTAGAACATATCCCTTCAGATGCTTCTGCTTACTTGGCTGAACTTACAGCTCTGGTTCTGGCACTACGGATAAGCTCACAGTCTAGGAAGAGGGACTTTCTGGTTCTGTCGGATTCGCTGTCAGCTTTTGGAAGCCATAGCTGGCCGCAACCCTTCAGCATCCAGAACGTTTGCACTTCTTTGAACTTTTTACCAAGTTGAAAGGGAAGGGTTACAACATTCTTCTGGCTTGGGTTCCTGGTCATGTTGGCATCGGAGGGAATGAAATGGTTGATCGTTTGGCCAAGAATGCCACAGCAGAGAAAATGTCCAACATATATATCCCCTGCTCAGATCTGAAACCCAAAATTAACGATTATGTCAGAGACCTCTGGCAGGAGGATTGGAATATACAGACGGATAACAAACTCTTTCAGATCCGTCCAAACCTTAAGGAGTTTCCTCTCATCTTCGTCTGGTGGTCGTAAAGAAGAAACAGTTCTATGCCGGCTGCACACCGGCCATTCATATTTTACCCATTCCTACCTTTTAAAAAGAGTGAAGAAGCTCCGTGGGTGCATTTCATGTCATGTGCCACTCACAGTGAAACATATTCTTTTAGAGTGTTGGGACTTGCACGATGTGAGACACAAACATTTTTTACAGCAGATTCAATGAAAACCTTGTTCAGAGATGTTTCCGCCCGACGCGATCTTTGAGTTCTTGAAGGAGGTTAACATTTTTCATCGGATCTGAGATTTTACAACGGAAAGATTTTTAACAAACTTTTGGATGAGTTTTTTAGACGGTGTATTTTTAAAGAATTGTGTGAATGAATGACTTGTGAGTTTGATTTTAACGTGGTGACAGCCCTGATATGGCCCCTTTGTGGTCGGCTGGGCTATAAGCAACATTATCTTATCTTATCTTATCTCATCTCTCTTTTCATTCTCATCCCTCTCTCCCGCCCCTCCCTGTTTCCCCTCTCCCGTCTCTCTCTCCTCTCTTCCTCTCTCTCTCTCTCTCTCTCTTCCCCGCTCTCTCTCTCTCTCTCTCTCTCTCTCTCCTCTCTCCCTCTCTCTCCTCTCTCTGTCTCTGTCTCTCCTCTCCCGTCTCCTTCCTCTCTCCTCTGTCTGTATAGCTGTCACTTCTCTCCCTCCCTCTCTATGTCTCTCCTTCGCTGTCTGTGTCTGTCTGCCTTCCGGCCCCCCCCCCCCCCCCCCCTTCTCCCTCCCTCTCTATGTCTCTCTTCGGTGTCTGTGCCTGTCTGTCTGTCTCTCCCCCTCTCCCCCCCCATTTCCCTCTCTCTCTCGCTCCCCTCCCTCTCTCTCTCACTCTCTCTCCTTTCATTCTCTCCCTCCCCCCCCCCTCTCTCTCTCTCTCTCTCTCCTCATTTCCCTCCCTCCCCCCCCCCCCGTCTCTCTCTCTTTCTCTCCTTTCCTCCGTCTCTCTCTTCTATCCTTTCCCACCTTACTCCCATCGCAACCCCCTATCCCCCTTTTTCCCCTGTCAGTCACACTACTTCCGAAACTATAAACCTTTTAAAAAAAAAGAAAAGAAAAGAAAAGAAAAAAGAAAAACAAAAGAAGAAAAGAAAAAGAAAATCCTGTCTTCCATCCGGTCTGCGTCGCCCACCCCCCCTCTTCTCTTCTCTTCTCTCTCTCTCTGTCCGCACTACCTGCTTCAGTCAGACATTGCAGTCAGACCCTACCCCACCGTCGCTGCATCGGCTACTATGCGGCGCACGTGCCGTGCTCGTGCCGTGTCCTGCTGTGCCGTGCTGCACTGCTGCATGCATGCATCACCCCCCCTCGCAGATGGGGGGTGGGGGTGGGAGGTGGAGGGATGGGGATGGGGGGGGGGGGGGGTTGGAGGGAGGTGTGCTTGGGGTGGGGGGGGGGGGGGGGGGGGGGGGGTGGACGTCCTCTAGTGGTTTAGTGGTTTCAAGGTGATGTAGTATCCACCTTTCGCTCCCAGTCTGTACCGCTCCCACACCCTCCCCTGTCTTCTCCTCCCTCCTCCCCCCTCCCACTTCTCCCTCTCCCTACACACCCTCCCCACCGCCGCTCCTCCCCTTTCTCCCCCCCCTCCTCTCTTCCCTCCGTTCTGCAT
>JADBJO010004653.1:180000-187500 GCA_016801955.1 Conus betulinus
AGACAGGCAGGCAGACAGACAGACATAGGCAGGCAGATTGACAGAGACAGACTAGAAGACAGAGAGACAGGGAGAGACAGACTGACAGACAGACAGACAGAGGGAGACAGAGAGAAACAGAAACCCACAGAGAGACAGACAGACAGAGAGAGAGAGAGACCCAGAGAGAGAGAGAGAAAGAGAGAGACAGACAGGCAGAGAGAGAGAGAGAGAGAGAGAGAGAGAGAGAGAGAGAGAGACAGACAGACAGACAGACAGACAGAGACGACAGAGAGAAAGCGAAAGAAGCGCCGTGTGTTTGAAGGGGAGCGCACCTCCCTGTGTTTATTCCTGCCGTCTTGTTAAAGAAGGCGCCCACCTTTAGCCTCCTCAGTCGACGTCAGCTGACCCACTTTCAACTGGGGTAGTAGGGGGGTATGGATTGGGTAAGGGTAAGGTGGATGTGGAGGAGAAAGCAGAGGAGGTGGAGGATGGATGAGGGTGGTGGTGGTGGTGGTGGTGGAGATCGTGAACACAGATAAAGTGGCAGCGGGGGAGGGGAGGAGGGGGAGGGGGGAGGGGAGAAGAAAGTTGTGAGGGTGTCAGACTGACTGACTGAACCAGGCCAGTAGTTCCAACGCTGGTACCTGCTGGAACCCCATCCGTCGTCTTCTTTTCTTCTTGTTCTTTTCTTCTTGTTCTTGTTCTTCTTTTTCTTCTTGTTCTTTGTTCTTCTTCTTCTTTCTTTCTTTCTTTCTTTCTTTCTTCCCCTTCTTCTTTCTTTCTTTTCTTTCTTCCTTTTTCTTTCCTTTCTTCTTCTTTTCTTCTTCCTCTTGTTGTTGTTGTTGTTGTTGCTCTTCTTCTTTCTGCTTTCTTTCTTTTTCATCTTCTTGTTCTTTCTTCTTGTTCTTGTTTTTCTTCTTCTTTTCTTCTCTTCTTCTTCTTCTTCTCCCCTCCCTGCCACGCCTGTTTGTTGCTTCCTTTATTTATTTTACTCAAAGGGGGTCCTGTTTTAGACATTTCCTTGGGTTACCCGCTTACTGTGTGTGTGTGGAGGGGGGGGGGGGGGGGGGGTGGGGGGGGGGGGGGGGGGGGGGGGGGGGGGGGGGGGGGGGTGACGAAAAGGGGTTCAGAAGCAGGGGGGGTGGGGTATTTGTGGGGGGGGGAGACACGACGGCCCGCTTGGTTCAGGGGGACTCTGGGGGGGGGGGGGGGGGGGGGGGGGGGGGTTGGCTCCCTTCTTCTGTGCTTCCCGGTAGTTTGGATGTTTATTTTCTGATAGTTTTCAATGCTGCTTTTTGTCTTTTTTCCCCCCTTCTTTTCTTTTTCTCTTTCTTCGACTTGTGTTGGTGTTGTTGTTGTGTGTTGTTGTTGTTGTTGTTTGTTGTTGTTGTTTTTTGTTCTTCTTCTTCTTCTCTTCTTCTTCTTCTTCTTCTTCTTCATCTTCTTCTTCTTCTTCTTCTTCTTCTTTCTTCTTCTTCTTCTTCTTCTTCTCTGCTTCACTCGCTCACTCGAATGACTTCAACAGAGGGCCCTCTCACATCAAGAGCGCTTGGCGGCGGAGAGTTTGGCAGTCTTGAATTCGAATCTAGATCTGTCATGGGGTGGGATGTTTATGGTGTCGAAACCAACCCTCTGTCCATCCCAAAGTAAATGGATACCTGATTCAGTACAGGTAAGGTCAATGCGATGTAAGGAAAAGTGTGGGCTCAATTCCATAATGCCATGCCCTTGATGCAGTGAACTTCTAACAAATCACTACGCCTTACGGCCGTCATGCTGTGAGATTTAAACAAACAAACTTCACCCTAACCCGAATTGCTTACAAGTACCTACTTACAGACTAGTTTTCCCCCCCCCCCCCCCCCCCCCCCCCCCCCGACTTGTTTACTTATGTTAACGTGTAGTTCTGACAATATGATACAATGCACTACAATGCAATGCAAGACAACGCAATGCAGTGAGATACAACACAATGCAATGCAATACGATGCAATGACATACAACACAATGCAATGCAATACAATGCAATGCAGTACAATGCAATACAATACAATACATTGGAATGCGATGTAATAAACACAATGCAATGCAGTACACCATAAAACAATGCTATACAATGCAATGCAATACGAAACAATACAATGCAATGCAGGACAGTGCAATGCAGTGCAATACAATGTAATGCAATACAAAACAATGCAATGCAGACAATGCAGTGCAATACAATGCGATGCCATACAAAACATGTAATGTAAAGCAATGCAATGCAATACAAAACAAAACAAAACAATACAATGCAGGACAATGTAATACAATGCAGCGCAGTGCAATATAATACGATACAATGCAATGTAATACGATATACTACATTTAGAACACTACTGTACATAACAGTACAGCAGAATAAAGTATGCTACAGTAGAGAACAATACAGCACACTAGAGTACAGAACATTACGGTATGCAGGCTACAGTACAGAACAGTTAAGTGTACTACAGTACAGAACAATTAAGTGTACTACAGAACAGAACAAAAGAGCACACTACAGTAGAAAACACTACAGTACATTACAGTATGGACAAATATTGTGCTTTATAGTTAAGAACAGTTCACTACAGCTGAAAAACAACAACAACAAAACAATGCAAAACACTGCAGTGCATACTATACAGCACTCTACAGAACAGATCGTGATAGAACACCACAGAAAAGAACAATACAGTTTCAATACAGTAGAGAACAACATAGTACACTACAGTACAGAACAATATACATTGTACAAAATAATTCATAACAATGTACAGTACAGAACAATACTGTACACCATTGTACAAAATAATTCATAACAATGCAATACAGAACGACACAGTAAACTACAATAGAGAACAATGAAGTACTCCACCACAGAATTGAATACATCGTCACACTACCCCACAGAACACTACAGTGTACTGCATTCCCGAAGAACACAGTACAGAACAATACAGTACTGTGCAATGTGGAACAATGTGGTACACCACAGTATGGCATAACACAGTCCTGTACAATACGGAACAGCACATCACATCACAGTACAGGACAACACAGTATTGTGCAGAACGGAACGGTAGAGTACGCCACAGTAAGAACAACACATTACTGTGCTGTACGGAACAAGACAGCGCTGTGCAATGCAGTACAATACAGCACACCGAAGTACAGAACAACACATTAATATGCAGAACGAAACAATAGCGTACACCACGGTACAAAACCGAGGACGATATTTCGCAGTACAAAACAGTAGCATACAAAACGATAGAATACACAACAAGACAACACAGTAGTGCGCAATACGTAACAACATACAATAGAATACACAACAGGACAACATAGTCGTGCGCAATACGTAACAACATAATACATCACCATACAGAGTAATACAGCACTGTGTAGTACGGAACAAACAGTACATCATAGTACAGTAAAATACAGTACGATGCAAGACCAGGACAGAACAACACAGTACGCCGCATTACACAGTAATAGAATATTGTGCAGTACAGGTCAATGTAGTTCACCACAATACGGAACAGTACAGTACTGTGCAAGACGGAACAACACATCACACTGAAGTACAGAACAACACAGTACACCATATTACATAATAATAAAATACTGTGCACTACAGAACAAGGTAATTCACCGCAATACGGAACAACAGCACTGTGCAAGACGGGAGCAACAGAGAACTGCACAGCACAGAAGAATACATTACTGTGCAGCACGAAACAATACAACGCACCACAGTACAAAACAATACATTCCTGTACAAAGAGTACACCACAATACACAATAACACTGTACTGTACAGTGCGGAACAGCACAGTACATCAAAGTTCAGAACAATGCGGCACTGTGAAGTACAGAACAATATAGAACACCACAGTTCAGAACAGTACAGTACTGTGCCGTGCGGAACAAGACAGTCCATCACATCACGGAACAATATACAATACAGCGCAGTAGCAGTCAAGACTGCAGCAAATTGCGACCCAGCGTTACACAAGGCGTTGCCATGCCGTGAACATACCCAGTACGTATGTTACGCCTCGCGGCTGACTAAACGGATGACAACACGGCCACGCATGTAGGGGGACCACTCCTGGACACCGATTTAAAAAAAAAAAAAAAAAAAAAAAAAGAGAGAGAGAGAGAGAGAGAGAGAGAGAGAGAGAGAGACAGACAGACAGACAGACAGACAGACAGACAGAGGCACGCAGATCCTGTACACTAGAGAGAGAGAGAGAGAGAGAGAGAGAGAGAGAGAGAGAGAGAGAGAGATCCGGCACACCAGAGAGAGAGAGAGACAGACGGACGGACGGACGGACGGACGACGGACGGACGGACGGACGGACAGACAGACAGACAGAGAGACAGACAGACAGATCGATCCTGCACACTCAAAGGATTCTGTTGCATTCGGACACGATAGTTTTGGACTCCACCACCCCACCCACTCCACGTGATGAGGACGATTTGTCCTTGCACATTTTGCCGTTTTGTGCTGGGAGATTTCAGAGTTCATTTACCTGTAGATACGGACCCCCACAAGTAACTATGAAAACAACGCTTCGTTCAGTTTTGAGGCACACAAATACGCATGCGTGCGCGTACTCGGAAGCACGCACGCACACACGCAAGTACGGTCCTTCCCTCCCCCCCCCCCCCCCCCCCCCCCACACACACCTAGGCACGCACGCACGCACGCACCACGCACAGACGCACACATACGCACGCACGGACATGTACACACGCACGCACGCACACGCACACACACACACACACACACGCACGCACGCACGCACGCACGCACGCACGCACGCACTCACGCGCGCGCACGCACGCACGCACGCACGCACGCACGCACGCACACACACACACACACACACACACACACACACACACACACACAAGAGATCCCAATTTTTAAAAAAAATCCCTGCATAGGCATGGTTTACCTGGGTGCGGGATAACGACAACTAGAAGGCCAAGAGAGGGAGGGGGGAGGGAGGGAGGGAGGGGTAGTAAAGGATTCAACTGCGACGAGGAGTGGAAGGGAGGGGAAGAGTTTAAAGAGAGATGGAGGGATGAGGGGTGTTGCAGTGATGTAATATTGAGTTCATTGTCAGAAGACTTTAAGGCAACTCCCCCCCCCCCTCCCCCCCTCCCCCCCCTCACACACACCTCTCTGCCGATGAACTTTGGATGTGAACTCTACATATACACAGTGGCGTTGCAGTTTCTGTGAACCTTTGCCTTGTGTGTGAACCAGAAAGACGATGAATGACTGGCTGCCTGTAAAAACTAATTTACAGAGTCATGTCTTACGCTCTCTGTCTGTCCGTCGGTCTGTCGGTTGGTCTGTCGGTTTGTGTCTGTCTGTCTGTCCGTCCGTCTATCTGTCTGTCTTTCATCCTCCTCCTCCTCCTCCTCTTCTTCTCTTCTTCTTCTTCTTCTTCTTCTTCTTCTTCTTCTATTACTATCTCATTCCTCTCTATTATCATATCCTCCTCTATCAGCTGGTTTATTATTCAGTTCAAGTCTCAAACACTGTCTAACCTACAATTAGCATCTTTCACAAGCTTCGCCACTAGAAAGATTAGAGTGACACGTGAAGGGAAATCCCAAGATTCTTTTTTTCTCTTCTCTTCCCTCCACCCCCTCCCCCTTCCGCCCTGCCCCCTCCCCCTCTAGTTCGCTCCCCCCCCCCCCCCCTCTCTCTCTCTCTCTCTCTCTCTCAGCCCCACACCACCCAGTTTAGATGTATTCTTCATGCTGGCTGTTGCTCAAGTGCTGAGGATTTCAAACGTAATCATGAGTGGCGGCGATAGTGGTTTACGACAGTACTCTGTCTGTCTGTCCGTCTTTCTGACTGTCTGTCTGTCTGTCTCTGTCGCTGTCTTTCATTCTATCCTGTCTCTGTCTCTCTCTCTCCCTCTTACCCCTCTCTGTCTGTCTGTCTGCCCGCTCTCCCCCCCCCCCCCCCCCCCCCCCAATCTTTTTCTCTCTCTCTCGTCTCCCAACGCTGTTCCGACCATTAATATTTCACAGTTCTTCCTTCAACTCTGTAACTTGGGTGGGGCACTGAAGAACAGCTCACCAGCTTCTTCCAGCCCTGTCGGTTATCAGCCTCTGCACATGTGGAGCCGTCCACTGGGAACCACATTCGCAGAGACCTGGGTCATGGCTATTAAACCGACAGAGATGGAGCTGGTGAGCTGTTCTTCAATGCCTCACCCAAGTGTTGTCAGTCCATCTGGTGTGTGTGTGTGTGTGTGTATGTGTGTGTGTGTGTGTGTGTGTGTGTGTGTGTGTGTGTGTGTGTGTGTGTGTGTGTGTGCGTGCGCGCGCTCGTGTGTGTGTGTGTTGATTTTTTTTTCATGTATCCTGTCCGCCTCCCTTCATCAACAATTCCCTGGAGGACTGTGTGAGGAAGGCCGATGGATTTTGTGACGCGGTCACAATAACGTCGGTCGCTTTTCTTAACTGATGCCCGCAGATCACCGTGTAGGGCAATGAGCTGGTTGATAGTGTGACCATTTGTTCACTGCTAATATGATCACAGACAGAGATTGTACGACGTGTGTATATATTGTGTGTGTGCGCACGCACGCACGCGTGCACGCGCGCGCACACACACGCACGCACACACACACCCACACACACCACACACACCACACACACACACACACACACACACACACCCACATGACACTTAGTTTATGCTTTTCGATGAATTAAGGTAAGGCAGAGGGGTGTAACTATTGGTCTCAGCATCCGTAAAGAATCAAAAAGAAAACTTGCTGAGAGAGAGAGAGAGAGAGAGAGAGAGAGAGAGAGAGAGGAGAGAGAGAGAGAGAGAGAAGAGAGAGACAGACAGACAGACCGAGAAGACAAGAGACAGAGAGAGACGAGAGAGAGAGAGAGAGAGAGAGAGAGAGAGAGAGAGAGAGACTCAAGACTCGAGATACTTTATTCAATAGGCATATTAGGCCTCGCCCATCATGAAGGGGAATGTGAACATGTAACTGAGTGAAGATATATAACAGATTCAAAATACAAGTTAACGATGACATGAATGTATTCATGTACCTTTCAAGAAGTCACAACATCTCTCATTTTAAAAATCCTTTATAAACGACTAAAACAAAGAAAAGACTACGCACATCTTCAGGTTTGGTCGATGACATTAGCAAACTCAGTTTTAAACAGTGAAGGATGTCTACAATATTTAGGCTTAATTAAATTTTCGCGTATATGTTTAAGAGCTGGGCAACAGAGAACAAAATGCACCTCACTTTCTTCGCTTTCGGTACGCAAGGGGCAGATTAAATCATTGAACATAGACGTTTTTTTGTTTCGGAAGCGATGTAATGCAGCTCAGAAATCCCGAGCCTAAAATCTAGTCGTATATTATGTGCCTATCAATATCTAAATGTAAAGTAAGGTTTTAAACTGTGGTCACTGCAAAAAGCT
>JADBJO010004654.1:0-7500 GCA_016801955.1 Conus betulinus
TCTACCCAAGCGTTGTGAGTGCTCTTTACTTCTTTAGTTTGATTTTTTGTTTTTTTTTTTCTTGATTTTTTTACTTTGTTTTGATTTTGTGGCTTTTGTTTTGTTTTGTCACCCTATTTGTTTGTCAGTTGTTTAACCTTCGTGTTGTTGATTGCGCTTAAAAGAACCAGAGTGCAACGTGATTTTAATGAAATCGCACGCGCGCATATCATGAAAGGTTGTTTGTTTGTTTTTCGTTTGCCATGCCAAGGTCTACGCTTTAAGGAGGGGCGGGGGAGAGAAGGGGGAGAATGGGATGGGGGAAGGAAAGGGTGATGATAGGTGTGTTTTCCCTCCTCTCTCGCTCCCCTCCTGCTCCCTCGCTCTATCTCTAATCTGCCCTCGCTCGTCTCCACTCTCTCTCACGCGCCGAGCGAATAGAGAGAGAGAGAGAGAGCGTGTAACCTTGGCCGACTATTCCTGTTGTTTACGATTATTCCCCGCTATTCTTTCCCCTCCCCCCCCCCCCGCCCTTTTCGTACCTCCCCCCCCCCTCCTCCTCCAACACCCACACCCCTTCCACTCACTGTCCCTTTCACCCACACACACACACACACTAAACACACACACACACACCCATCCCCACCCCAGCACACATCTCCCCCCCTTTCAGGTTTTGTCATTTCGTAATTCAGTGATGAAGCTCTTCTGAAGACGCTTCAAGTGTAGAAATAGGGTATGATGGCATTGAAGTAAGCACAGACAAATTAAAAATGGCTCTTATATACTTATTATTTTTATTATAGTATTTATTATTTATGTTGTTGTTGTTGTTATTGATATGTTATAATTATGATTAACTGGATGGATTATAAGATGAGGATGATGAGCTGATTTTCTGAGAAGGAAGAATCTTTGACATCAATTCGACTCTACTAGAATCCTATTATATATATATATATTATATATATACATACATTTGGGAACATATATATATATATATTATATATAATATTATCTTATATCGATTAATATATCCACAGTTTTCAAAGTATGATGAGAAATGGAGATTAGATTTTTAATCATACTTTTAACTTATGTCGCTCCCTGTTGGTTGAGCATTTTAGAGTTCTTAGCGGCTTTCTGAATTTTATTTGTGATATCGATATATATATATATATTATATTATATATATATATATATATATATATGAACATTTGGTGATATGAAATATGACCTTTTCCTTCTAATCCCTCTGAAAATCAAAACGTTGAAGAAGACTTGGAATCACTCTTTCTCAGTACTGTTGGAGACGTCAGCTGCGTACACCGCTGGCAATATTCTGGGTCTTTCTCCCGCCTGCCTTGGAATGCGCTGGAAATGTATGTAGGACAATCAAGAACGCTTGGTGATGATTTAAACAGGAATCTAACCAAAAAAGAGCCGTCCAGAAATTTGTGTCTTTTGATTTTTACCGAAGCAAAGCTGGACTAAAAGTGTCCGTCCCGATCCATATTTTTGAAAATATTTTGGCATATATGAACTATCCGCACATCTTGCAAAGAAATTTGAGAAAAATCATAATAAAAGAAGAGAAGAGGAAAGAGGAGGAAAAAAGAATGAGGAGGAGCGAGGGGTGAGGCGACAAGGATAAACAAGGAGAAGGTAATTCTTCAAATTTTTAATCTCTGAAGCAGTGGTCTGTTTCCCGCCACGAAGAGGACAAGCATAAGCCCATGCGGGGAATACCAAGCGGCCAAACAGAAAAAAAATACCGCTGTTTCGTTAATGGGTAGAGAGCTACGTAAAGATTGATGACGGTAGATTTGGCTTCTAATGCAGAAACTTTGGGATATATATATATGATATATATATTATATATATATATATTTGTACCAACGAAGAACAACAAAACAAAAAACCTCTCATGAATTTGCGTGTACGTACGTACTCCTCGCATAAAATAACACTAATAATGGGAGGATTATTATGGATGATTCATCATCATAACATATGGCAACATTTAATGTTTACCTTTGTCATTCCTCAGTTTTAAGAAGAAAAAAAAAATATAACTCTTCCAAAGACCCGCTGAAGGTTCGTTTTCTTTGAATAATCCTCCAGCGCACTGTCGTCCATCGTTTGCGTGGCGGGGAGAGCGGGGGGGGGGGGGGGGGGGGGGGGGGTTAGCAAAGGTGGGTTGATTTTAAAACAAGGGACAGAGTAAGCGAAAAAAAGAAGTTGGGAGAGGGATATGATGAGATAGGGGAATCTAAGGGCGGAAGAGGGAGGGATGATCTGGGACGATTTCTGCAACAAAGTTGAACGCAACTGTGTATCTGTCACACAAGTTTCCGCATTAATGTTTCAAAGAGTGTTTGACCTTCTCTGTGCGTCGATTGATTGTTTGGACAAAAATATGCACTTCAAACATAGATATCTCATAGCTGTTAAGCCCGGGATTTGGAAAAGAAAGCGAAGAAAGAAAGAAAGAAGAATAGAAAGAAAGAAGAAACAGCAGCAAATTGCAATAACAACAAAAAAGAAAAAGAAAAAGAGAAAGAATGGAAAGAACGAACAGCACACTATGATGACAATAAACGAAAAAGGAAGAAAGAAAGAAAGAAAGAAAGAAAGAAAGAAAGAAAAGAACAAAAACCAAAGAAAGAAGAAGAAGAGAAAAAAGTATGGGCCCAAACTTAGTTTTGTGCCTGTTTAGAGTTGGTTAAAGCACCTGATGTCGACATGATTTACGGAGGCATGATTTCTTCTAAAACGCTGGAATGACTTGTCTGATCCGGTGGGGAAAGTTTTTGCAGCCGATTGCAGAGTAGTTCAGACCTTAAAAGGTCAATAATTATTATAATTCAACGATGACCATAACGGGTGATGATGATGATGATGACGACGATAATAATAATGATAATAATAATAATAATAATAATGATAAGAACAATGACAATGATAAAATGAACATAATGAAATGATGATGATGAGGATGATGATGATGGTGATGATGAAAACTACACTAAGTGTAAAAACTGCGTTATTAAGATTTATATGATGATAATTATTATATATATGATGGTTTATTGTCATCCATCATAATTTTCAGTTGTTCTTTATTATTGTTGTTGTTAGCGTTATTGTTATTGTTATTATTATTACTTCCCCATGAGTTACAGGCTTGGTATTAAACGATACTCTCTCTCTCTCTCTCTCTCTCTCACACACACACACCACACACACACACCACAACACACACAACACACACACACACACACACCACACACACACACACACACCACACACACACAAGTGCTTTTAGAGGGAGAGAGAGGTACCTGCTTTTAAGATGAATTATTGACAAATTCGGTCATATCGAGTCGTTGATAGTAGTCAGTATCTTAATGCGCGCGTGCTAGTGCATGCACGTGCGAGACGTGTGAACGTGTGTGCCGAATGTTCGTCTGTTGCCTCCGTGCCAGCAGTGCTTCGTCAGGATGCTGATCATTTGAATGACGAGAGAAACAAATTCCGATCACTTTAAGAAAAAAGAACAAAAAACAAAACAAGAAACAGAAAAAAAAAAACAAAAAAAACAGATGATCAACAAGAACTTACCAACTGCATTTTTGTTTTTTTTAATTGTTGGTGTTCTTCTTTTATTTCTATTTCACTTGCTATATAATGATATGCGAATTGTGAATATTTGTTAGGTGGTGCCGGGATAATTAATACTTAAAGCTTAATTTTTAAGCCGTTTGCGAGCAGTTTTTTTTTTTTGTTTGTTCTGTTTTGTTTTGTTTTCTTTTGATTTGTTTTCTTTTCTTTTTCTTTTAAATTTTTTTCGGGGGCATATTGGTATTCTTGAATGGCATTGCCGTTGCCGTTCCCGCTCCATCTAGTTTTCTATCATAACAAAGTGAAGTTGGCGTTTCCATGGCAAGACTTTTTTTTTTTTTTTTTTTTTTTTTGCACGACTCATATGACTTGCCTTTTAAAAATTTTTTTTTTCGATTATTGTCTACACCTGAACGTTACTATCATGTTTGTTTTTTTTTTAATGTGTGTGTGTGTGTGTGTGTGTGTGTGTGTGTTGTGTGTGTGTTTAGTGATGATGACTTTTGGTTGGTATATATATACACACACACACACTATATATATATATATATAATATATATATTATACTATATATATATTATATATATAGTGCTATGTGTGTCTATGTGTCTGTGTGTCTGTGTCTGTGTGAGTGTCTGTGTGTGTCTGCACGCGCGCGCACTTTGTATTTTGTCCATCCACTTTCTCTGCTTCCACGGCCTGTTTTTCATGTGTGCACATTTTGCCCGTAGCACTAGCTGTCCTGGGGGGGGGGAATGGGGGGGGGTTGGGGGGGGGGGGGGGGGGGGGGGGGGGGGGAGCAATGTGATTGCTGTTGACAGTACTGTCCATTGACTATGTTGTTTGCTGTCTCAAAAAAAAAAAAAAGGGAGAACATCACTGGATCCTCTTGATGGATTAGGCCATCTGGAGACTAGAAGATTTGGCTCATCATGTTGTTGTGTTCAGCCGTACAAACGAAAATCGATTCCTCTCTCTCTCTCTCTCTCTCTCTCTCATTCTCTCTCTCTCTCTCTCTCATATACACACACTTGCAGCGCGCGCGCTCATTCGCACGCGCTCCAAGGTCCATCACTCTCGCCCTCCCTCCCCCTTCCCACCCCGCCTCCTTACCCCGTCTCCGCCCCCCCCCCCCCCCCTTCCCCTCCCTCCCTGTCAGTTGTCAGTCGACCTTCCCCACTCCATCACCCTTTTAACTATGAAACCCGTCCCTCTAGGTAAGTAGTAAACCAGACCATCATGTCTCATGTCGGAACTGTTTTTTTTTTTTGTTTGTTTGTTGTTTTTTTTAAAATCATACAGCGCTCTCTATGCTTTTATTTATCCCTCTCTCTCTCTCTCCTCTCTCTCTCTCTCTCTCTCTCTCTCGTCTCTCTCTCCTCTGATCTGAAGTGATCTTCTTGTACTCGCCTTTTTTTTTTTTTTTTCAAGTCTGTTTATCATCATGATCTTATTATAAACAATAGGTTATTATGATCATCATATTGTGCTGCCTGCCTGCCAGCCAGCCAGCCAGCCAGCCAGCCTTTGGAATTTGTGTTGGCTTGTTCATTTCTGATTTTTTTTTTTTTTTTTTTTTTTTTTTTGTTAATTAATTGTTTACCCTCCCCAGCGGTTTCAGAACGGAGGTAACTTGTATGTTGAGTGCTTTGTTCAGTCATTATGTTGTGGCTTTTGTGGTGGACTTTGGCTATAAACATCAATATGACTGACATTTTGCGCTGGTTATATATAGATATATTCTCCTCCTAGTGTTTTATATTTTTTAATTTTTTTTTTTTTTTATGATAGAGAACCAAAAAAAAGAAAAGAAAAAAAATTGTGAAAAGATGGAATGCCGATGCTGTGACGAAATGTGTTAAAATCTCTCTCTCTCTCTCTCTCTCTCTCTCTCTCTCTCTCTCTCATCACACACACACACACACACACACACACACACACACACACACACACACACACACACACACACACACACACACACAACAACTGCGTCGAACAATAAAAAAAAAGCCACCTTTTGAGGGACTCATTTCTGAGGGAGATATTACTGCTCTCTCTCTCTCTCCTCTCTTCTCTCTCTCTCTCTTGATGTTGGTGCTTTAATGCTGTTGATGTATTTTTGTGTGCTACTGGTGGTTTTTTTTTTTTTTTTTTTTTTTTTTTTTTCCAACAAGTCTGGATGAGTATTGTATTTGTTGTACATAGGCACTACTACTACTACCACTATCTCTCACAGCGTAACTTTCTGATGACGATACTGATGTTTTTCAAGACAATTAAAAAGTTGTAAGAAGACGGGGACAATTCTCTCTATTTCTTTTCTTTTTTTGTTGTCGTTGTTGTTGTTGTTATGTTGTTGTGTTGCTGGCTGGTGATCCAAAAGACTGACTGGAGTTGTCTTTCTTGGTGGTCTTTTTTCTCTGTCTCTCTGTCTCACTCTGTCACTCGGTGTCTGTCTGTGTCTTTCCCCACGTGTCCTGTCTTGCGGTTTCAGTTTTTTTTTTTTTTTTCAAACTTCTATTTTTCTGTCTGTCTGTCTGTCACACTCTCTCTCTCTCTGTCACTCTGTCTGTCTGCCTGCCTGTCTGTCTGTCTGTCTGTCTGTCTCTGTCTGTCTATCTCTCTCTCTCTCTCTCTCTTCTCTCTCTCTCTCTCTCTCTCCGCTCGCGCGCGCGCGCGCGCGCGTGTGTGTCTGTGTGTTTGTGTATGTGTGTGTGTGTGTGTGTGTGTGTGTGTGTGCGCGCGCGCGCGCGGGCACACGCGCGCATGCACTGGGCATGTGCTCTTTAGCACGTATATGTATGTCACACACACACACACACACACACACACACACACACACACCACGCAGTTTGATGTGTTCTCACGTGTTGGTTCACATGATGCTAGCTGTTGTCAGTTGGGCCATGATTCAAGAGGAGAGATGATAAGTAACACGCCTCGCTTTGCAAACTCTTCTTCGCCTTCGTCGTAGTCCACGTGGCGCTCGTGCAGGTCACTAACGACTTCCGGGCACCGCGGATTATCAGGTGCTGAGTGAGAAACGTTCAGTGGATCGTGCTGCCCGCTAAGGTTATCATCACATACGCCAACTTCGTGTTCTGCTGGTTAGCGAGGTCGACAACATACTGTCTGTATGTAGCCTATGTTCGCATGCAAACCACCGAGTTTGCGCTACGCGCATGCGGATATGTGTGTGGGGTGTGGGTGTGTTGCTTCCAACTTGACACTACCAACGGCGTGATACAGCGAACGCACAACTAAGCTGTCAACAGGAGGCAGAGAGCCGATCCGAGCAGGTGGAAGTGGTGTCTGCCTTCAATATGCGCCACCGTGGCACTTGAGCAAAAGGCTTAGATATTTATCCTCTCCTCTTTTGATCTTTGGTTCTGGTTATTGTCGATGCTGGTTTGTGTCTATGTATGTAAGAGAGAGAGAGAGAGTAGAGAGAGAGAGAGAGAGTGAGAGAGTGTGTGTGTGTGTGTGTGTAGATAGATAGATAGATAGATATGTATGTATGTATCACACTGCGCCACTGCTTTTCTTTGTTTTTCTCACCGGAACTGCGGATTTGTACAGGCGTATTAATACAAGGTTGTGACTCCTATTTAATCTTTAGTAAGAAAAAAAAAAGTAAAGAATACAAGAAATAACGCAGTTCAACAGCTATAAAAGTTTTGCTCAGATCAAAACAGTAGAGAAAATTGGAAATGATCCAGTTTTACAGCTACAAATGTGTTTGCTAAGATTAGAAACAGACGATGATAATGATTAAAAAAAAAAAAAAAAAAAAAAAACCGTCAAGAAGAGCTATTGAAAGAATACACAGATTTGTGCCCCAACACAAACTCCTACCCCCCCTCCCCCTCCCATCCTCACCTCCTAGACGCCCTCCAT
>JADBJO010004654.1:12500-17500 GCA_016801955.1 Conus betulinus
TTCTAAGTTATACAATATGAGGCCGACCATCATCCCATTCAGTACAGGTGAATTGAGGTCCTGGTCTGCACCAATCCTGAAGAAGATTACAGAATTGGGGCAATGGCATAGTCCGACACATGGATCAGTATACAGACCAACGCAAGAGACAGATGGAAAAAAAATAGACAACATTTAAACAACCTAGTGCCTGATTCACAAAATACAAAATAGCAACCCACCACCACCACAAAATATAATTTTCGCCATATGTCGTAGATATAAACTAACTTGATAAGTAAGTGAGTCAGTTTTAATGCTCTCTTTTCACAAAATCTTATGACTTGGTCAAGAATGCATCACTCAACATATGTATTAAAAAAATGTTTTTATCCACAGACAAGGGAGTAAACACACACACACACACACACACACACACACACACACACACACACACACACACAGAGATAAATACACACACACAGATAAATACACACAACAACACACACACACACACACACACACACACACACACACACACACACACACACACACACACACACACACACACACACACACACACACACACACACACATACACACACGCGCGCGCGCGCGCGCTCGGCAAAGCTTTCAAAAAACCAACCCAAACAAAAGGAAACAACCCTGGGACAACCCTGGGTCCCAGGAGACCCAGAACGTACAACGTATCTCTTTATTCCTCTATACAAAAATCATGGGTCCCCCCCCCCCCCCCCCCCCCCCCCCCCAAAGACCCCCGACGAATGACGCCCAACATTTTTGCCAACGTTTGTCAGGCTGGAGCTCCGGAAAGACAGCTGTCTTGATTTTTCTGAAAATAGATCTCTCCTGATTTAAGCACCGCCATTTTGGTTCTTTTTTCTCTCTCTCCATACACCACCATATACGGCGGCGTCCACTACTGATTCCGTTGCTGGAGGTGACGACCTCAACATTCTCATGGTTAACTTTGCAACGGTGGAGTTTTTTTTTTTTTTTTCTTTAATTCTTTGCTGCAAATACATTCTCATTGTTAAATATCGCGACGGTAGAGTCGTCTGATTCGTTGCTGGAGATTATGGTCTCAAAATTCTCATTATGGATCTCAACAACAGAAGCGTCTGATGTATGCTGAGTTGTTGTTTTTTTTTTTATTTTATTATTTTTTTTTTTATTAAGAATGTTCATTGTTAATATTCGCAACGGCAGAATCTTCTGATTCGTTGCTTCAGATTATGACCTTTAAATTCCCATTGTTTAAACTTCGCTGGAGTGGCCCAATAACACGTTCTTGTTCACTCCAGCGAAAGAATTGTGTATTAGTTCACGAGCTTGAAATTGCTCACGGGAACACACAATTGGGAACAGAACGCATAGCTACACAAAGATGACGTCAAACTAAATAGAAACTGACTTGGAACTGATTGGCAGGAGTGTCTTCTGTATCAATGTCAACGTAAACGCGACATACGGGAACAAAAAAAAATAAATGAACGCACATGAAATTGACGTTCATGTTTGCAACGGGATAGATATGTAGGTGTTCCAGTTTGAAAAAAAAAAAAAGTTTTTTTTTTATGTTATCTTTCTCTCTGCTTTTCATGTCAGCAACACCACAAACGTGTGTTACAACGTAAGCACTTGTCGTTTGCACACTCACACTCCAAACGTGTTTGAAACACACACACACACACACACACACACACACACACACACACACACACACACACACACACACACACACACACACAAATGGTTCTGGTGTGTGTGTGTGTGTGTGTGTGTGTGTGTGTGTGTGTGTGTGTGTGTGTGTGTGTGTGTGTGTGTGTGTGTGTGTGTGTGTGTGTGTGTGTGTGTGTGTGTGTGTGTGTGTGTGTGTGTTGTGTTTCCTCTTATTTTTTTTTTTCCCATGGGGTTGCTTTTGATTTTTTTGTTTGTTTGAAGTCTTTTGATATAAAAATAAATGCAGCCTGAAATATCTCTTTCCTGGTCTAAAAGCATCAATTTGTTATGGAGCGACTAAAAATATTATCTCCATGCTCCCTTCTAAGGCCCCTTCTACACTTATGCACACCATCTCTCTCTGCCTCTGTCTGTCTGTCTGTCTGTCTGTCTGTCTGTCTGTCTGTCTCTCTGCTTTCATGTCTTCATGTCTGCTTTTAGTTTTCTTTCCTTTCATTTCGCATTGTCCTATGAAGCCTACTCTTTTAAGACGCGCCTTACGTTCATGAAAAAAAATGCAAATTAATCACTGTATGTGCCTGAAATCAATTACGTCCTCTGAGCAGACCATAATTCAATTCTCTCTCTCTCTCTCTCTCTCTCTCTCTCTCTCTCTCTCTCTCTCTCTCTCTCTCTCTCTCTCTCAAATAAGTGCTATGTTTAATCATTGAACAATGTGCATGCACGTTTTATGTGTGCCATAAAGAATGGGAATGAATTCGTGTTACTGTGCTTGGCAAGAAGAATAGGTTGGATGGAGGGTTATTCGTAATTCGTATTTAATTTAATGCGATTTAGCTTTCGGTATAACGCGTTTTAGTCTTGAACGTCACCAACAATTTTTTAAAAAACTGTTTATTTGTGTCTGCATTCAAAGTGATGCTGAAATTATTATGTGGTACTAGCTATGAGACTGAGGGCCGAAACGATTGAAACCGTTTATTTGTTTTATAATTATGCTGGCTTCTGTTTCGTCGAAGAAATACAACTGACCGATACTGGTACATTGTTCATGATAACACTGGTAAAACACAGGCGTCTGTTTTTTTTCTCATTCATTATTGGATGTCAGGGAAAAGGTGTAAGGTACGCTCTGTCATGTAATCGATTTTTTAAATTCATCATGTTGTTATTATTCTACAACACACACACACACACACACACACACACACACACACACACACACACACACACACACACACACACACACACACAAATCAACGATGACGCATATTTTGTTGTTTTCTGCTTGCTTGCTTTGTCGTGGTTCACAAAGGATGACCCACTTCGTCCAAAAACAAACAAACAAACAAACAAACAAACAAACAAAACAAACAAAAAAAACATGTTGAGTAGAAGTGGGCGAGGGAGAAGGGGGGGGGGGGGGGGTGAAGGGTACGGGATGGGGTTGGAAGGGGGGGGGATGAAGAGGTGGAGGGGCAGGGGATGGCAGAACATTTTCTCCATCCCCCCCCCACCCCCACCCCCGAGGGGCATAGGCACGCACACACACACACACACACACACACACACACACACACACACACACACACACACACACACACACACATACACACTGTTGAAGGATGGTATGGATGGATGGAAGATGGCAGTGAAAAAGCTTGTTGTGATGGGGGGGGGGGGGGGGGGGGGGGGGGAGAAGGTAGGGAAGAGGGCAGGCATTACATTATCGTCAGAATCTCTGTGTTATCTTGTATTTTCGCCGATGATGTATTTCTTTGACGATTTTGTAAAAAGTTTATGTGTGTGTGTGTGTGGAAATGCTTATTTGTGGCGTTTTCAGATTAAAAAAAAAAGTCCCCCCCCCCCCCTGCAATGGTCACCAGACGAAGAAGGGGAGGAGGGGGAGGGGATGGAAGATGTGCCAGGTGAGCTGGGGGAGGAAGGGAGGAGGAATGGGGGGGGGGGGGGGGGGGGGGGGGGGAGACGGAGACGGTTCCGCCCCAAGATCTGCGCCTGGTTTTAAAGTGATTTTATTAATTCGACGTCTTCGTTGTGGTTACGCCAGAGATTCGCTAGAGAATCGCTTGATTCGCTTGGGTGTGGAAAAGAGAAAGTGTTTTCAGTATTCAGTTAACAATGTCGTGCATACTACTATTATCCTGGGCAGATCTTTTATTTTTGTTTTCAAGCTTATTTCATCCAATCTTATCTTTTAGAAACAACGAGAAGGGTCCATGGATTGCGTACCGGCTGAGAAAACTTCTAAAGTTTTAAATACACTCTCATCTTATTAGTGTGCTGCCTTGTATGTATTTATTCAGCAAGGGGAAGAAAAATCTCAATCTTAATCCCACGAAGATCTTTGGTCTGAGTTATCTGACAAGATTTGCATTTTACTGTGTTTTTATTTTGTTGTTATGTTTGTTTGTTTTTGGACTTGGTTTTGATTCAACGCCTATCTGGCGCTGAAGAGATTGAAGGAAAATGATTGCTCGTTCATTTTCGTTGTCTTAAATGTTCTGTGATTTTTGCCTGAAGAAGACCTAAGAGGTCGAAACGCGTCGTACTTTGTCTTGTGATTTGTTTGTCCATATTTTTCTTGGCTAACATTTATTTAAGATTGTTAGGATATCAATATTGTTCTTTTCCTTTGAATGAAATATCGATTGTCATCCACTTGGGCGCAGAATGTGATTTCAGTTTTAGTCGAAGGATTTAAATTTGTGCATCGTTCTGGTATTCTGTTTCTTTCATTCTTTTCTTTCTTTTTTTTTTCTTTCGCTATTGTGTGTGTGTGTGTGTGTGTGTGTGTGTGTGTGTGTGTGTGTGTGTGTGTGTGTGTGTGGTGGTGGTGGTGGTGGTGGTGGTAGTGGTGGTTTGAGAGAAAAACTTGTATGGTCTTCGTGGGCGTGAACTATAACACACAACATTTCTGACCTGACGTAGAAGATCAAGTGGGACGAGTTGGGTTACAAAGGGGAGTGAAGGCAAAGTGCGAAAACATATTACCGAAAGTGGAATAGACAGGAAACAGGGGTGGATACCCGGAAAAGAGAACAGGGAAAGTGTTATACGTTTTACTGTGGAGACGAAAGAAGGGGTGAGTTCACAGGGGATAGGGGAGGTGTTATTAGCTTTTATTGGTAGAGGAGAAAGTGGAAGGGCGGGAGGGAGGGGTGGGGGTAGGGAGGCTACGAAGAGGGCATCAAAAATGTTATTTTTTTTTTTTCCCAGTGGATCGGAGAGAGTGTAAAGTGTGGGTTACTATAGGGAGGGGAAAAATGGTATGTGTTATCCGTGGAAGAGACAGACTG
>JADBJO010004654.1:25000-27500 GCA_016801955.1 Conus betulinus
GGTGAATAGCGGTCCTATCGGGGACCGATCGTTGTTAACGTGTTTACAGAATCCGACGAGTCACATAAACGACACATGTCCGTAGAGAACAGAGACAAAGATAAAAAAACAAAGACGAAGTTTGAAGAACCCAGTATTCAGTGAATCCGTTTCTTTCCATTTGAAATTCACGTCACCTACGATGCAAATAAGAGAAATGTGGTCTTCGAGGACTAAAGGTCACAAAGGAGACTATCTTATTATATACCGCCATTTTTTTTTTTTTTTTTTTTTGTTGTCATTGACCTTACATTAAAAACGACTCATAGGCCCTGATTGTTGCACAAAAAGCTTGGGGGTTCCCTGTATCTCTCTTGCTGTTAAGCAGTTTAGAGTGACTTTTCGTTTACCTTGTTACGTAAAGTGCATTGCTATATAGACATATCCCATTGTTACTGACATTGTCTCTTGACATGTTAATGCGCCCAAATGAACAATAGTGTCGCTTCTTTTAAAACGCTATATTGAATATGTATATGTTATTCTTTTTTTTTTTCTTTTTTTCCAAGCCCAACTACCTTGCATTTTGTTCTCGTGTCTGGACACATTCATATCACCTTTTTATATTTTTCTTTTTTTTTTTTTTTTTCTCTCCAGTGGAGCTGGTTTGAATATTTTATCATGTGAATGGCTGAATAGTTCATAACAGTCAGCAAGCAAGTAAAGTAAATAAGCCGGTCAGTCAATACAGTCTGTCATCCAGTTGATCAGTTAGTTTGTGTATAGACTGCTTAAACCACATAGTATTTCTGCTCAAGTGAATATTTTGGTTTGTTCGCGCTCGTGTCTGATTTTTGAAACACATCTACAGAAAACTTGTGGTTTTTTTTTTTTATGTTATATACATGGATATCTATGTGTTTCCTTTCTTTCTTTCAATGTTAATTTTGTTTGTTACTGCGGGGTTTAAAAAAAAAAAAAAAACAACTTTTTTTTCTGCATTTTGCCTTCTCATTTCATTTCTGTCGAATGTTCTTTTAATTCTTGTATTTTTTTTCTCTGTGTGTGTTTCACTACGATGTCTGACGAAGGTTTAAAGGTGTAACATCCGCAGGCGGAAGTTGACCAATGAAGATAGTTAGTGCAATGCCGGGCAGCCAGATGGAGGGCAACAAACACTAAAGGTTTATTGGGAACGAGCTTTGGCTAATTGGTCTTCTTCAGACAGACACACACACACACACACACACACACACACACACACAGAGCAAGCAAGCAAACAACAAAGAACGAGGGGAAGAGGCTCGGGCTATAGGCGATGGGGTGGGTGGGGGGTGGGGGTGGGGTGGGGTGGGGGTTAAGGACGGGATGGAGTAAGGGAAAAGGGAGAGGGGAGCGAACATATGTGAACAAATTCCTCAGTCACTATAAAATTGACCTCATACTCATTTAAAGAAGCTATGGTGCGCGTGGGGTGTCAAAAGATAACTATTAATATCTCCACTGACAGCATATAATATGGACTCTTATCGGTTTCTGCCGTAGTGAAGAGAATTATTGTTAGACAACTGGGCCGATTGGCTCACTAATCATCGTTCTTCTTTAAATTTATATATTTGGTGATCATTTTTTTGTTCTTGTTGCTGGACAAAGTACAGGACGAGCGTTTTGGTATCTTGACGATACGACATTGTTGAACAAGCCACCCGGACGTACAGTAACCATTTACTGTCAGATTAACATAGTGTTGTACTGACATTTTCAAAAGATAAAACCTAAATAAATTAATGAGAAACGGAAATAATACAAATAACATCTGAAAGACATAAAAAACATAAAGGAAAAAATTAGCAGGGAAACATTTTAACATTTGTACGTGGAATAATAAAATCAGAAATTGTAACAATAAACCAAATTACATCTTAACTGTACTGAGAATCAAAACACATATATATATACATACATACAAACCCCCTAATTAAACTTGTAAAAAACAGAAAAAACGAGAAGCGAAAGTGATGGTTACAGACGAACCCTGAAAGCAATAAACGATGATAATAATAAAGACAAGGAATGGCATCGGTCCGTACAAGCCACTTAATCCCAGAGACCGTTTTGAATGGAACGAACAATCGTTTCACTAACTACAGCACGAATGTTATGACGATCCTAGATCTCTCTCTCTCTCTCTCTCTCTCTCTCTCTCTCTCTCTCTCTCTGTCTCTGTCTGTCTGTCTGTCTGTCTCTCTCTGTCTCTCTCTCTCTCTCTCTCTCTCTCTCTCTCTCTCTCTCTCTCTCTCTCTCTCTCTCTCTCTCTACGAGCTACAGTCTTATCGTACGCAGAAAATCATTGTTTGACTACCATCAACATTTCGATCGTTGCTTTCATTAAAAAGACATTTTTTTTTTCTTTCTTTCTCAAGGGTTCAGAACCCACCCTCCCCTACCACACAAACCCTCTCCCTTTCCTTACGACCTGGAAATTACTGCTCGCTACTACTGTTGCTCGCTTGAGAGAGAT
>JADBJO010004654.1:40000-42500 GCA_016801955.1 Conus betulinus
AAAGCCTCTGATCGTTTGCAATTTTTTTTTTTAAAGTATCGTACTAAGGGACCGAAGGCAACTCCCGCTGAAAAGCAACACGAGTCATTTCCAAACAGTTGATGTTAATAACATATGGTAACATTTGATGTTGTAAATAACGCTTAATGCCATAATGAGGATGATAATGATAATAATAGTAATAATAATGATAATCATAATGATAATGATACTGATGATGATAATAATAGCAACGACATGGATGAAGATGATGATGACTTTGTGAAAAGATATTGTAAAAGACATTGTGAATAGCGTTAGCTACTATTTATGGGATTGCTTTTCCTGCTTGCGAGAACTGCAAAGAACTCACAAAGAATAAAAATAAGGATACAATCGTGTTTTAAAAAACACACACACACACACACACACACACACACACACACACACACACACACACACACTCACACACTTAGAGATAAGATGTGAACAGAAAAAGATGTGTGCAATCTCTGTACGTGCACTGTTTTTAATTTAGAAATAGATTGGTCACCGACTTTAAAAACAGGAGAAAGATTAAATAGTAGAGACTCTAAGAGACACTTATTTTGTGTAAGATTGAATTTCGCCACTTCTGTCTTAGGGTTATCAGCATGGTCGAATATTTTATGTATGATATGATTTTGATACGGACTTGACCTTTGACTTGCGAGCCACATGTTTTTTCTTTTGCTCACAAAATGCACGCTATCAATATCCATTCAGCTAAATGTGTCTTTTTTCTTCATACAAACTGTAATATGAAAATCGCTTAAACAGTGTTCGTTGAATTTCTTTAATAATCAGCTTTGATTCTATTTTGACTTCATGTTATCCGTTTAATGTTCGAACGCATTAATGTAAAGCTATATGACTGAAGTTGTTATTAATCTAAATTAGAGTAATAAAAGTGATTCGTACCGCTTCGCTGTGAAACAATATGTTGTTTTATTACTATTTTCGAAACAAAACATTATTTCTATGCATACAGACCATTCTAAAAAGAAACGATAAAAAGCTTCCGTAACTCACGAGCAATAGCAGTCACATAAAGCGGCGTAATATGACGGCAATGTTCATAACTTAATTTTGATTTGTAACGTGACCACGAATTTATTAGACAGTTCCATCACAAATTTTAGTGTGCCATTGATTAGAATGGTAAATGCCATTTGTCCCGTCAATCTCTGATCAACCCGACTGCGTGTACCCGGATGTTCATAGAACGTTGTACACACACACACACACACACACACACACACACACACACACACACACACACACACACACACACACACACACACAGAGGCGCGCTCGCGCGGATTTATCATGTATTACATATAACTCTCATCTAGTACGGGGCAAAAACAAGAATTCTTTGATAATCATAGCCTGTGGTTTGAGTTAGGATTTCTAATTTGCATTCTGGTGCGCTGCGTCCCATTGTAATCTACTGCATTGTGCTGTTGTGTGTGACATGGCTTTGTACTGTTCGGGGGTTGTGCCGTCTAGTATTTTGTTATGCTTTGTCATGGTCCTAACCGGACCTTTCCGAACGAACAATTGTAATATTTCAAATAAGACTTACCCCGAAGAAAACTGTGTACGCGTGGCTTTTTGTTGTCGTGTTGCACATTGGGACCCGTTCCTCGTCAGTGCGTGACGAACAGGAAATTCTCTTACGGGCCTCACCTAAAATGGTACTCTGGGACCGTTCCTCGTCAGTGCGTGACGTTGACGAACAGGAAATTCTCCTTACGGGTCTCACCTAAAATGGTACTCTGGGACCGTTCCTCGTCAGTGCGTGACGAACAGGAAATTCTCCTTACGGGTCTCACCTAAAATGGTACTCTGGGGGACCGTTCCTCGTCAGTGCGTGACGAACAGGAAATTCTCCTCACGGGTCTCACCTAAAATGGTACTCTGGGACCGTTCCTCGTCAGTGCGTGACGAACAGGAAATTCTCCTTACGGGTCTCACCTAAAATGGTACTCTGGGACCGTTCCTTGTCAGTGCGTGACGAACAGGAAATTCTCCTTACGGGTCTCACCTAAAATGGTACTCTGGGACCGTTCCTCGTCAGTGCGTGACGAACAGGAAATTCTCCTCACGGGTCTCACCTAAAATGGTACTCTGGGACCGTTCCTCGTCAGTGCGTGACGAACAGGAAATTCTCCTCACGGGTCTCACCTAAAATGGTACTCTGGGACCGTTCCTCGTCAGTGCGTGACGAACAGGAAATTCTCCTCACGGGTCCCACCTAAAATGGTACTCTAACCAGCCGCCGTGGCGAAGTGGTTAGCGTCGCGGACTCCCGGCTGGGAGGTCGTAGGTTCGAATCCCATCAGAAGTCATGTGGGTTTTTCTGCCCCGACCGGCTCCTACCCAGAGTTTGAGTTTTGCTGCGGGGGCTCAGTTGGGAAGACTGGGACCACACAGTCGAGTTTCATCCACTTAATGGATGCGTTTCTGAGAGTGTTGC
>JADBJO010004654.1:77500-87500 GCA_016801955.1 Conus betulinus
CCTCCTCTGCCTCCCCTTTCCCCTGGCTGGCAAAAAAAAGAAGAAAACAATAGCATTTTCAGGTGAAGCCCAACGTAATGAAGCAAAAAAAAAAAAAAAAAAAAAAAAAAGGGGGGGGGGGGGGGGGGGGGGGGGGGGGGGGGGGGGTTTTACGCGTTTTCGTTCTTATGATATTAGTCAGATAGATCACATTTTCACACTCCCATGGAATGGTTATTCATGTCTGTCTTATTTTCTGGGTGTTTTTTCCTTTTTAATTACGTCAAACCTCATTATATGTAACAAACTGGTTGAGCAGCACCAAGATGGGTATTGACGCTTCTATTGAACAACCGTCTACCTTGATGTCAATTATCTTCACTAACCCGACAGAACAAGAAGAAGGTGAATAAATGACTGGTTTAATCCTGGATATTTTCCACTTGGTTCATGCATTTATTTTCTTTTATCCGTTTACTGTTTCTTTTTTTTAAATTATCTTCTTCTTTTCCTTCTCCTTCATCTCATTATTACTGTTGTTGCTATTTTAGCTCCTCGTTTGGCGTCTTTGCTCCAGAGAAAAAAAAAACTGCTGTGTGATATGGACACTTGTGAGCATCTTCAGCAGAAAATCTTTAGCACCAAATGGACCAGTTCTGAAACTAAACAGAGTTGTTGAGTCGTGTATGCAAATTTTTGTTTTGCATTGTCTTATCGGAACAGTCCATCCCCCAAATACGGATGGGAGTAGGGAAAAGCTCAGGCCAAAGCACTGCTTTGGTTCGGTGAAACCACACATCCTCTCTCGCTGTGCCAATCAGCACGCGTTCCTTTCGTCAACGATATGCGTTTGATGAGGTCGTGCCGAGCGCTATTCTACAAATAAACTATGTGGGACGTATTTCTCGCCGTCACGTGCTAATATTTCCAGAGTCGAGATCCCGTAATGGCTGAAATTACCATCCGCGACGTTCAATGTACATGGAGAAAAACAAACCCTGTCTCCTCCCATGACGATTTCAGTGTCAAAGCCGCTGGTGTGGGGAAGTCGATGGGGACTGTCGTTTTTAGAAAAGAAAAAGATACACCCGAAGGCGCGGGTAGGACCCAGTGAAACATTGTCCTCGAGCGCCGAACAAACCAGCTGGGAGCAATCCTGCACCAGCCTTGGAAGCTGCGCTGTGTTCACATAGGGTGCAGGCACGCACAGGGCATTCCCTTAATACGTGAAGGGACATAACTGCTCCCTGTCAGATGCCATTGTGTAATGGTCACTGGATGTGTGACGCGACAGAACCTCCACGGGAGCGTTCCCATGGGTGTACCAGCCCGTATTGCAAGACTGCAGAGCCCACCGGCAAAAACACTCCACCGCCGAGCAACTACCGTGTGTATTCCGTAGCCTCACTCGTTGCTGGCCTATTGATAAGCGACGACAGTACAACTCCAGACATGGCAAAGCTTTCGCCATGAGGTCTTACATGCTCTCTGAAGACAATTCCAGGTCTTTCCCGCTGTCAACAGGACTTGCCCTGCGGTCAGTGAGTCTTTCCTCACCGTCACTGGACCTTTCCCCAGAGTCGGCCAAAAGGCAGACAAAAGCAGACGCAGTGATGCCGCGATAAAGCAAGTGTTATTGTCAGCAGTGGGGACTAGGAAGGTGGCGCCCTGTCTCTATTACGGGATCAGAGCAGGCCCCTGGTTACTGGACAGCAGTGCAGTGCTTTCTGTTGTGTGTGGCCTCGTGGCGACTTGAAACTGATGGCTGCCCGAGAATTGCGCTGCTGGCTGTACGGTAGGATGGCCGTGGAGATGTTGGTGTATAGGGGGTGCTGCAACCAACAGTTTGGGAGTAATGCGTACCTGGGGAGAGAGCTGGGATGTGAGACTGGGGTTAAGGCAGAGGCAGTGAGCGCGGAATTGGAGACAAAAAAGCACAATACATTCGATTACTTGCGCCAGTTATGTTGAAGTGGAAGATTTTTAACCAATGAACAATTTGGTCCCAACATTTGACAGAAAATATCAATTTAAAATTTCAAAGTAGGTTGTCATGACAGAAAGATGCCAAACTAGACGCTACCAACTCGACTGGCAAATATGTATGCCCTTTGCATGAAGAGAATGGCGACGGTTCTTTCCTTATTTTTGAAAATTTCAGACAAAAGATAATGTCAAATCAATTTTTCTTCTAACCCAGAAAATATAGTTAACTGAGATTTTTGTCTTTCTCAGTTCAAAATGGAGTGCAACTACTGTATATGATATTTTGACCAAGACTAACTTGACGCCTTAATCTTGTAACAAATGGAATTAGAAACTGACAACAATACCTACCTTTCATCAAGTGCATAATGAAGAAACAAAAATGAATGTACAATTTTCACAGTTTGGAATAGTGCAGAGAAGAATGACAGCAAAGAATGCAACGCTAAGAACATGATTACTCCTAATGAAGAAACAGGAGACATTTGTCGACCGAAAAAAGGAAACTATTGTGTATTTTCTAGAATAATATAAACTGGAATGTGATGATATATCAGACTTCGATCTGGAATAAACATTTTTTTCTTTTTTTTTTTTTTATAGTCAAATACTTCCTTTTCTTCTTTCTTTCTACGTACACAGGCTGATACTTCTGCGGACACTGTCTGTATAGACAGGCAGTGAAGTTTTGTGAGTATGACCGGTTTTTTTTTTTTATCCCGCCATTAAGGCAGCCATACTCCATCTTCGGGTAAGTCAAATACTTCAGAAGATTTGGAATAAGAATTTCTTCTTTTTTGGATAGTCAAATAACTACAAACAGATATGGAATTTGATATGAGAATTCTACTTGTGGTTACCTTTTTTTTTTTTTTTTTTTTTTTTTTTCGTTTTATATACAGATGGAGCATGAATTCTGTCCGTCTATAAGTTCCAGTTTATCTGCACCCCTGCTGCGGGATGGAATGGAAAGGCACATAACAATGTGTAAACATGGGGTGTGGATTTCACATCGTGCAAAGAATCATCACAGAAATCATTAAGTTATTTACAAGGATGACAGTGAATTTAACTTTGAAGATTTCAATGTTGTTTTTATATGAATTTAAAAGCAACCAACTACAGACATTTTGAAAGCGTGTTCATCGGTTTGTGGTGTATGCATTTAAGAGAGAGAGAGAGAGAGAGAGAGAGAGAGAGAGAGAGAGAGAGAGAGAGAGAGAGATTTTTTGAGAAAATGATATTATTTAGGTATATAATTTCTTTGTGTCTAAGTATGGACGTATGAGTTTCTGTTTACCTGGCGTTTGCAATTCTACATCTATTCGTTTTTATGCATTTTGTTTATGTGTTTAGAAAAATGAAGAGAAGTTTTTTTTTTTTTTTAAAAAACTTTTTGTGCTATGCCAGATCACACAACTAAACTTTAGGTGTCACGTGTTACGTCACCTGCGCCCAACATCTCGCTTAGTATGAAAACTAGAGCTGCACTGCCTGTTTGTGCTGAAAAACACTCGGGTATTTCCGGAAAAGGTCGAATACGCTTTCCTTTCTAAGGGAAAGAACTCCTTTTTTTCTTTTGTCAAAAGTCATGACGGAATCGAGCAAGTTGTTGCATGTCACCCAGTGATTGTTTGTGTCACCATGATTCTGTCTTCACAGTGAAAATTCTTTCCCCCTACCCTTGTTTTTCAGAGACTATCTGACGACACAATCTCTACTAAAATATTCGTTTGGGAACGCCGGCATGCATTATCGTTATGTTTTACCGGTATCAACATGAATTACCTCCAAGATACGGTTGACCGCTCTGACAAAGTTCACTTCGCTTCTTTCTTTGTTCGTTAATATGCGTCAGTTGAACACCAGTATCTTTTTTCCACCGGTACAATCATGAAATGCTGGCATTTTGTACCTGACAGAAAGTAATCTACCGATACTGTGCAGAACACAGTTTGTTTGTTTGTTGTTGTTTTATTTTGAAGCAGCCTGCTTTTTTTAAAAAGTGAATATTGTGTAATTTGCTGATGTTGAGCTTGACTATGAACATAGTACATTCCTGTGTTATTCTTTTATAGTGAGCACGACCATGACCTTTGTGTCAGAATATCTTTCTTTCAGGTCAATACTTTGTGTAATTATTTTTATCTGGCGCAAAACAAGTCTTTTTGTCTTGTAGGCGTATGGAATAGTAAGCCAGATAAGATTTCATGAAAATAACCACGTTCTATTATGGAAACAGTCGTTCAAGTATACGTAAAGAGGCCTATACAAACGTTTATGCAAACTAACAAAGTGACATGGACAGGAGAGAAATGGTCTGACGAATCAACCAGACCCAACGGTTGTTTTTTAAAAGTTCGCAGCTTGTGTGTGAAAATAAGAATCTTCGTTATACATTACTTTATTGTAGTCACGGCACCCAGTCCCGCATCCCCTCCCCCCCCCCCCCCCCCCCCCCCCCCCCCCCCCCCCCCCCCCCCCCCCCCCCTCCCCCAAGTCCACCCCACCACCCTCCCCATCCCCCCAGATCACTACGTTTCACCCAACGGCACTGCCGAGCCTGGACATGAAAAAGAAAAGTCATATCTCGTATGTTCCGGAACCCCTGTGTCGCAGACATGACGTCGCTGTCACATTCAATATCTTCCAGCCAGGTGCCCTTTTTTTCAGATTTAAAAAGAGGTGGTAGTTGAGGGTGCCAGACCCGTAAAAGAAATGTATATATGGAAGGTGATCAAAGAACTCAAGGCTGCAGTCAGGACACATGGCAACCACTGACCGCAGTCAGGACATGACAACCACTGACCGCAGTCAGGACATGACAACCACTGGCCGCAGTCAGGACATGACAAACCACTGACCGCAGTCAGGACATGACAACACTGACCGCAGTCAGGACATGACAACCACTGACCGCGGTCAGGACTTGACAACCACTGATCGCAGTCAGGACATGACAACCACTGACCGCAGTCAGGACATGGCAAACCACTGACCGTAGTCAGGACATGACCAACCACTGACCGCAGTCAGGACATGACAACCACTGACCGCAGTCAGGACATGACAACCACTGACCGCAGTCAGGACATGGCCAACCACTGACCGCAGTCAGGACATGGCCAACCATTGACCGCAGTCAGGACATGGCCAACCACTGACCGCAGTCAGGACATGGCAACCACTGACCGCAGTCAGGACATGGCCAACCACTGACCGCAGTCAGGACATGACAACCACTGTCTGCAGTCAGGACATGACATCCACTGACTGCAGTCAGGACATGACAACCACTGACCGCAGTCAGGACATGGCCAACCACTGACCGCAGTCAGGACATGACAACCACTGACCAGTGCGCGTGTGCATTGGTGGAACGACATGTATCATCTGTGGCCAGTTTCCCACTGTGTTCATGATATAAACATGATGCTGTGCCCCATCTGTTTCACTAACGTGGCTGTCTGGAAGACTGGCACCATGACTTTCGCTGCTGACCCCTTCACACTCGTCTTCTTTGGAGATAAGTGTGCCCCAGTTCTTCCGGATTCTTTTTTGTTAGACGGCTTTTTTTTGGTTGCAGGCACATCGTGAACAACCCATAAGCGTCCTCAGTCCCAAATCGTGGACCGAAGTCTGCAGGAACAAGCTCATTTTCACGGAAATGATCTCTGGATATGTTGAAGCACGCTTGCTCTTGAGCTGGTGTCAGCAGGTTAGGGACCCATCTTACATGTGCCTTCCGCACTGTTCGATTCTGTGTGAGAATGCGATGAAGACCTGCAGGGGAGCTGGTCAACATAGTGGTGCCTATGTCCCTGATGCTCCAGCATCGGTCGGCCATGTATGACGAGATCGATCATTCATGTTGGTAACAATTTCATTGTTGTAAGCATTTACACATCTTCAACAATCGAAATAACCTTCTGGGCTGCCTTTTCCGCTAAAAAAAAAAAAAAAGAAAAAAAAAAAAAAGAAAGAAGAAAAAAAAAACCCTTCTGCCGCCCATTTTTTTCTTTTTTTTTTTTCTTTTTTTTTTTTTTTTTTTTTTTTTTTAAAGTCTTGGCAGAAGAAGGTACCCACCACTCATCAATCTTAACAATATTCTTCATGACTGTCTCTGGAACACCTGCTTAGTCCTTGTGTTTATTACAGTTCGGCACTGTGTGTGTGTGTGTGTGTGTGTGTGTGTGTGTGTGTGCATTTTCCTAGTTTGTGGCAGGCAAAACACTTGGAGCGCTAATGGCATCATAACTGCTATGAAAACAGGCATGGCCGTTTTAGATGCCACCTTTTAAACTCCACGTGCAAATGTGCATCAATTGTCTTAGCTCTGGCTGATCTTAACTGATAAAGAGACTTCAAACTGTTCAAGCAAAACTTCGTATATGGAAAAATCGGAAACGGAGTCTTTTAGAGAATTTGAAACAAGGAAAGTATTTGATCATGAATAATACACGTTTAGGAAGGACGGGGGTTTCATTTACATGATGTGTACTTTACAAGAAGTGTCTTTTAAGGAATGACAAGAGACACCACCAGAACCACTGAGAACTAAAAAGTCCAACTAAAAAATCCAAGTACATTTTACCATTTAAAAGTGTCACACAAAGGCTCTTGTAAATGTTCTTGTTAATAAGGGATGTATGATTAACGTAAATTACAAAGGGTATACTGAAAAGTTGTTTCAATTATGCTACAAACTGAAATAAGTGTCCAGATAATATATTAAGAGCAAAATATATCTTACTCCAATCAGTCGTCTTATAGGACATCACATCTTTTGGACAGTGGAAACAAAAACTAGTTACTGATGTCGCGTGGCGCAAAACTTTAAAAAACACATAAAAAGGAAATAAAACTAATGTGGTTCCAAGTCAAATTGAATGTATTCCAAATTGTATTTCAAATCAAATTCTAATTTCCAACATTCCTTTGATAAAAAAAGAAAAGGAATTACGGACATGCGTAAAATGCGTATTTTCCGTGAAGGAAAAAAAAAAAAGAAACCTGACACTCACACCCCCACCCCCATCACCATCCCCCAACAAAGATAAAAAAAAAAAAGAAAAAACTCATCCAGATACTACCTATACTTCTTAGAATATTCATAACACTTTTTGAGAGACATGGGAAACGATTCAATCGACACGCGTGACAACATTTCCAGCTGAGTTTACATTTAGAATTCTCTTTCAAGGAGGACCCGAAGTCCGATGGTTCGAGCCTTCTCCTGCAGAGCTGATGATCGTGAGTGGAACCACGCCTGTGGTCAGATTTTTCTCTTTTTTTGTGTGTGTGTAGAAAAAGACCTCCGACCATCCAGCCGTAAACGGATACCTGATTCGGTTCAGTGAAGAGTAAAGGCGGCTGAAATAGAGGGATGGGCTGCGCTTTGTCCTGGACGGGGTGATTTTCTGACAGTTCACTTCCCGTACGGCCGATAAGCTATTCGAATTTTAATCTTTAACTTTTTTTTTTTTTTTTTTACTTGAAAGTTATGATCGGACATAGAAAGACGTCACTTTAAATCAGATTCGTCGCCAAATACTTAATTTACGCCACTTAAACCTGATTATTTCGTCGCCAAATATTTTATTTACCAATGCAAATTAATAGAACAAAACTGATCTCTGAAAGATTTTAAAAGCTACACTATAGCTGAAAAATGTGCTGTTTCACTTTTCGATGATGAGCTAATTATTATGCAGGTTTTCGTTTTCACAAGAATTGGTGCCGTCACTAGTTCTTTTTGCGGACATGTACAGTGACACAAAATGACACAAAAATATGTGTGGCATTTTGATTACAGCTGCGTTCTTTCTTATTTGCAATGTGCCTTAGTTTTGTTCCCAGTTCATGTGTAGTAATGAAATTTGAGTACTGTTTCTGTAATTCTTACTTCTGCTCTCTCTCTCTCTCTCTCTCTCTCTCTCTCTCTCTCTCTCTCTCTCTCTCTCTCTCTCTCTCTCAGATTTGTATTTTTTTCGTTTTGTTTGTATTTTCTTGAATATAAACAACCCTGCAACCCTCGTATAATTCGAATCCTAATTCATCATGATATATGCATGGCAGAGTATTTAGCTGTGTATCATACAGTAGCTAGTTTCCAATGGTTGAGCGTTTCCATTTAAACGCCTTGTTTATCATTCCTTAAACGTCCCACCTTCCCCACCTTCCTATGCCTCTCCCCCCCCCCCCCCCCCTTCCTATTTTCCGTTTTTTTTTTTCCAGTGTCAACTGTGTTATTGTGTTATTGTTGCAATGATGGAGGAACTTGTACCTGTGCTCGTGTGATGATGTGTGCCAGACAGAGAGTTTGAGAAATAGTGTGTGTGTGTGTGTGTGTGTGTGTGTGTGTGTGCGTGCGTGCGTGCGTGCGTGCTCGTGTGATGTGTGTGTGTAGCTACGTACTGGGTTGCCAGTTTGACTTGAGCCATAACGTCAGAAATGTTACTGGGATGGCACGCACGAGGGAGTTACAACACACAACTTGATATATAGGGGAAGAGTGAAGCGGCTTAGTAGCAAAGAAAGACTACGGCTTTATTCTCTCTTTTTTTTTCCTGCAAAAAGGTCTAAAGACTATAACTATTTTAAAGTACCACTCTGGCTCTTTAGACCTTCTTCTTGAAGGAAAAATAAAATAAAACCGATTAATCGGTGTTCGTATTCGCTGCGGCGTGAAATGAACGGATGAGATGATAATGAGGAGAACCAAACTATGGGCTGAAGCTAAACTTATTCATTTCAGCGCTTCAGTGGAAGACGATGAACTCTTTTGTTGTGTTTCTTTCACATTTTGTGTTCATGGAGGCAGGTACTATACTGTTTTATAAAGAAAAAAGAAAATAAGAGAAATGTGACAGATGTGTATGTTTGTCTTGTCTTTTCTGCTTTTCTTTGTCTGAGCATATTGAATCTGTTTCTTTGTCCATGTGTAACCCTGTCCGTTCTGTTCCGTTGACTCGTGTACTTTGTCATCGTGTGTAATCAACAACGAAAACGACTCTTTAGTTATTTTGACTGTCATGAAATCGTGGTCGAAAATATATACATTTTACAGTGACTTTTTTGTGAAACAGATCTGCAATTTTTTTTTTTATCAGTGAAGAAATACGTGGGGCGGTGGTGCTTCTTTTTCTTTTAAGTTTGATTTTATATATGACTTGTTGTTACATACAAAGCAGGGCGATTCTGAGCGTGGTTCAAACATTGTGTGCTGAAACGATTGCAGTGAGCAATTGGATGTCGAACTGCACGAATCTTTATGATGTTTAGTTGGTGCGATCAGTTTCGCTCACACAGCCGTATTCACAGTCAGAACAATAACACTTCTTTGCTTTATAGAGATTCCCACCATGTCTTGCCCTGCTTTTTTTTTTTTTTTTTTTTTTTTTTAAAGTATATGACGTACATAAAGACGAAACAGACAAGGTGATATATCATCCCCAGAATATGTTTGTTCATAATTTTTGTTTCGTTTTTATTTTCTGTTTAGGTGAAGTCTCCATAAACCGAAAAAATGTGACACCATATGACACCATATTTTCTTTTTTTTTCTTTTTTCTTCTTTCTTTCTCGTTTACTGAAAGTTCGTCCTACGCGAGCAATTTCAGACGGGTCGCATCATAATGATGTTCGCATGTGAGCCTCTTTATTTTGAAATGATACCTGTAAGCAGCAAATGAACTTTTTTTTTTGTTATTGTAACTGCTTTTCATAACGTCTCTCTCTCTCTCTCTCTCTCTCTCTCTCTCTCTCTCTCTCTCTCTCTCTCTCTCTCTCTCTCTCTCTCTCTCTCTCTCTCATGCTCATTGACCTGTCGCACTATCCTGCCCACCCAGATACTCATTGTCCTTCATCTTCCTATTTTGTTGGCGCTGTTTTGTCGCTGATTGTATTTATCATCATCATCATCATCATCATCATCATCTCTCTTCTTCTTCTTTTTCTTCTTCTTCTCCTTCGCTGCCTGTCCCACATGTTCTTTTTAGTCTTCTTCTACTTACTTTCCGACCGTTTTGCCTTT